>CAUYQV010024349.1:0-63154 GCA_963574575.1 Galagoides demidoff | reverse complement strand
CATGGAACCAGAATTGAGGTTCTGTTTCTGGGTTTTCAGTGTTTTTTTTTTTTATTGAATTATAACTATGTACATTAATGCACTTCTGGGGTACAGTGTGGGGTTTTCACACACAATCCGAAATACTTCCATCAAACTGGTGAATATAAATGTCTTAACAATAATTAAAGTGAGTTGAAGGCTGTGTTAACCAGTTTTATGTAAGTGTTCCAAATTGTATATAAAATCAGCACATTGTACCCCATAGATGCATTTATATATATAGCTATGATTTAATTTTTAAAAAAGTATTAATTCTTTTTCTTCACTACTAGATTCAGTTTGCTTATATTTTTTTGAGGAGTTTTACATCTAAATGGAATAGATTTGTTTTTATTTCTGCCAGCCAGCTAACACCAGGAGTTGGGAAATATTCCTTCTGAGTTTCTGGGAAATATTGTATAATAGTTTTAGGACTATTCAGATTATGTTATTTCATATTTGGTGGGTTTTGGTGTTGTCCGCTTTTTGAGTAATCCATTCATTTCATCTAAGTTGTTGATTCATATGTGTTGTTTGTGGTGTTTTCTAATTATTCTTTTAATGAATGCAATATCTATAATCATAGTCCCTATTTTGTTCCTTATATTGTATTTTATTTTTTCTTTCTGTCAGTCTTGCTAGAGGTTTATCAATTTTTATTGATTGGTAAAAACAATCGACAGTCAGGTTTTATTTCATTGGGTTTTTTTTCCCTATTCTTTTTTTTTTTTTTTTTTTTTGGTCACCCTGGGTAGAGTGCCCTGGTGTCATAGTTCACAACTACCTCTAACTCTTGGGCAAGTGATTCTCTTGCCTTAGCCTCCTGAGTAGGCTGGGACTACAGGCTCCCACCACAACGCCTAGATATTTTTTTAAGAGATGTGTTCTCTCTTTACCTCAGTCTGGTCTCAAACTTGTGAGCTCAGGTGATCCACCCACCTTGGCCTCCCAAAGGGCTGGGATTACAGGCGTCCCTGTTATTTTCAATTCTATTGCATTCTGTTCTTATTATTTCCTTCCTTTGCCGCTTTGGCTTTATTTTGCTCTTATTTTTATAGTTTTTTTGAGGTGGAAGGTTAGGTTATTGACTTAATTTTTCCTTTTTTCTAATATCAGCATTTTAGCACTATAAATTTTCTGCTCAGACTACTTTAGCCACACCCTACGAATTTAGGTGTATTCTATTTTAATTTTTTTTTTCACTTCTGTGTATTTTTAAAATTTCCTTGGAGACTTCCTCTTAGAATCACGGATTATCTAGAAGTGTGTTTTTAGATTCTAAGTGTGCAGATCTTATCAACTTTCTGTTATTGCCTATTTTGATTTTTTTTTTTAATGATCAGTGATCATGCTCAGTATGTTTACATTCTTTTGAATTTATTCAGGTTTGTTTTATGACCTAGGTTCTGGTCTATTGCAGTGTATGTTTCATGGGTACTTGGAAAGAATATGTATTCTGCTCTTGAATGCTCTTGAAGCATTCTGTGAATGTTACTTATATCACCTTTTTGCTAATGTTGTTTAGATTTTCTGTATTCTTGCTGATTTTCTAATGGTAATTCTGTCTTACTAGGAGATGGAAGTCCCCAACTAACTGTATACTTTTCTATTTCTCATAGATTTTTTTAATCGGTTTTTTATTCTTGTGTCTTGAAGCTTTTATTTATTTATATTTTTGCAGTTAGGATTGTTATGTCTTATTGGATAGGCCCTTTTATCATCTGGAGTCATCTACTTTTTCCTGGTAATATTCTTTGATTTGAAGTCTGTTTTTTTCTGAGATTGGTACAATTGATTAATGCTTATATTTTTTGACTAGTATTTATATGGCACATCCCTTTCGATCCTTTTCTTTCAGCCTGCATGTATCATGATATTTGGAGTGAAGTTTATAGATTGCTTATAGTTAGGCTATGTAGTATTTTTTTAAATCCACTGTGCCAATCTCTTTTTAACGTTTGCGTTTAGACCATTTATGTTTAAAGAAATTATCAGTGTGTGAGGGTTTAAATTTGTTATTTTGTTGCTTGTTTTCTGTTTGTTCCCTCTGTTTCTTCCTCCTATTTCCCTTTTCCTGCCTAACTTTGGGCCACAGAAGCATTTTTTACAATTCTGTTTTCATTTATTTATTTTAGTATTTCTTAGTATATCACTAATATTTTGTATATTTTCTAGTTCTTCTGGGTATTATAGTATGTATATGTAATTTATCAAAGACTATTAGTATTAATGTTCTATCCCGTTGAATGAAGTTTAGAAATCTTCTATTTTATTCTACCCCTTTACTCTCCCCATTTGAAAGTACTAACCTGGACCACCTACCTTCTCAGTACCTTCTGACAGTAAAGTAGGCAGCATCAACAGTGGTTGGCCAGGGTAGGGTAGGTATTGCCCTTGAGGTTTCTGTCTTGCTGGGCTGCCTGGTTTCATAGTTATTTTATGAAAAAAAAAAAAAAAAAAGAAGCAGGTTTTTCTTGTCGCTTTTCTTTATCTTTTCTTTTTTTTTTTTTTTTTTGGAGGTTCTGGATTTTAGACTTCTGGCACCTAATCTGGAGGAGTCTGTGATAAGGGAAAAACCCAAGGAATTTAGTCTTGTTTCCCTCAAGACCTGAAGTCGCTAACTGGCCTGCTTCCTCCTTCCTCCTTTCCCAGTCTCATAGTTACCTGCCATATTATGTCTATACTGTACTTAATAGGTAGGAGTAGAGAGAATTGAGCCTATTCTTTCTTGTCAACAACCAGAAATCTTTATTTTTTTTTTTTATTTTTTGAGACAGGGTCTTGCTGTGTTGCCCCTATTGAGTGCCATGGTGTCATAGCTCACAGCAACCTCAAAACTCTTGGGCTTAAGCGATTCTCTTGCCTCAACCTCCCAAGTAACTGGGACTACAAGGGCCTGCCCCAGCGTCTGGCTATTTTTTGTTGCAGTTGTCATTATTGTTTAGCTGGGGGCTGGGTTCAAACTGCCAGTCTTGAAGAACCAGAAATCTTGATAGTTGTGATTTCTGTTTTTTTTTCCTCAAGCAAGAACACTTCTTTTTTCTCTACTCCTTTTGGATAACTCTTAATCATCTCTCAGGTCTCAGTATAAATATTAACCCTCAGAGAGGCATTCCTTGATATTTAACCTAAATAAAAAGTAGGTTTTTATTTTTTGGCTGGAGTTGGGTTTGAACCCGCCAGTGCCCTACCCTTTTGAGCCACAGGTGCTGCCCAACAAGTAGGTTTTTCATTGTTTCCTCTTTTTCTTTCCTTCATTGCAGTTATCATAATTTTTAGTTGTAATTTTCTCATTTAATGTCTATTTTCTACTAGACATAAACTCTTGAGTAAGTTGGTTTTTTTTTTTTTTTTTTAGTAGACTTAATGGCCAGGTACTTATGGCTTGTGTCTGTAATCCTAGCCCTTTGGGAGGCTGAATTGGGAGGATTGCTTGAGGTCAGGAGTTCAAGAACAGCCTGAGGAGAGCAAGGCCCTATCTCTACAAAAATGTAGGAAAAAATAGCTGGGCATGGTGGCATGTGTCCAATAGTCCCAGTCACTCACAAGGCCGGGTTAGCAGAATCACTCCAGCCCAGAACTTTGAGGTTGCTATGAGCTATTATGGTGACACTGGACTCTAACCTGGGCAATAGAGCAAGATCCTGATTCAAAAAAAAAAAAAAATTGTTCTTTAGAAGAAGTTTGGATTTACAGAAGAATAGATAGCCACATTACCAATATATTCTAGGTGATAAAGTTGTTTTCCATGGAGGTATGGGTTAGTGATTCTGATCCTGCTATATACATTATCTTGGAATTTAATATTTGAGTAAATGGATGGTGGATAGTAGGAGGCAGGTTTCGTACAGGAAAGCCAGAGAGGGAAGAGGTGATCCAGGTACTGATGGATCCAGTTGAAGACATCATTATGAACTATTATTTAGCTTAATGTAGATATAGATTATTATGTCTTTGGAGTTTTTCTCCCCACCACTCTGTATCCAATATTCAGTACAGTATATAGCCCACATAGCGGGTATTCAACAAATATTTGTATCTGTTTTTAAAAGTAACTATGTATTTTGTTTTCTTAGATAAGGATTGTAATCTGTACCTGCATTCTCAAAGTTTGTGTATGGGGAGGTCTTAAGCAGGAAAGAAAAGGAAAATTGCTTATTCTTTTTTCTATTATAATGATATTATTAACATCTTAACGTTTTAAAATTAAATTGTTACACTTGTCATCCATCAGAAGTCCATGGAAACTAATTAATAAAAATTGTAATCAAAAAGACTGCTTAGAGCTATCACTGCTGCTTGCTACATTATTGCATTAGCCTCTGTGTCTTGTATCTATTGCAGCACAGCAAAGTCATCTCAAGATTCCGCGGATACACTAGGTGCTGCTTCTGCTGGTCTCAGAGAGGCTCACTTCAGCAGCTGCATTCAACTGGTGGCTGAGCTAGACTGGAATGTCCACTAATGGCCTCACTCATGTGTCTGGCACCTCAGCTGGAATGACTAGAAAATGTTGGCGTGCTTTTTCTCTTCCACATGGCTTCTTTCATCTTTAGGACCGCCTCTCTGGCAGAACAGCCTGGATTTCTTTACATGGTAGTTGGGTTTTTAAGAGCAAAAACAAAAGCTACGAATCCTCTTGAGGCCTGCTTGAAACTCCCTGAACATCACAGAATGTCACTCCTACCAGGCATTATCAGTCAGAATAAGTCAAAAGACCATCCCAGAATCAACGTGGAAGGTTTGAATGCAGGGAGGTAGGATCCATAGGAGGCCAATTTGTAGCAGTTTCATAGCCTCATGAGTTTCTCTACCTCCTGCCTCTTCCCAAACTACTCTTCTTTTTCTTCTTCTTTTTTTTAAAGATAGAGGCTACTCTGTTGCTGGTCTACAGTGCTATGACCTCAGCTTAGTTCACAGCAACTTCAGATTCCTGAGCTTATTAAGCAATCCTCCTGCCTCAGCTTCCTGAGTAGCTGGGACTACAGGCAGGAGCCACCATGTTCAGCTAATTTTTCTATTTTGAGTAGCTCCCTATGTTCCGGCTGGTCTCAAAAACTCCTGAACTCAAGCAGTTCCTCCACCTCGGCCTCTGAGAATGTTAGGATCACAGACATAAGCCACCCTGCCTGGTCTCTAATCTGCTTTTAACACAGGAGGTCATATTATGTTATTTCTTTGGGGAAGTCTTACCCTAACCTTCCAGAGTCAAAGCCAAGATTTTATATTGGCCCTACAATGTCCTTTATGATCTTGCCTTAATCAAAGAGGGGTTTGATTTTCATGTAAAACAAGAAGTCCAAAGATAGGCAGTCCAGGACTTACAAACAGTTCAGTTAGGCCACGGGCAGCCCAGGCTTCTTCTCTCTCTGTGCTCTGCCATCTTGCGTGTGTTATTGTTTGTCCTTTTTTTCCCTCCTTGTCCGTAGATGGCTGTCCTGTATTCTGGGCAAAAAGAAAGGGAGAAGCATTTTACTCAGAACCCTGGGATTGTTTCTCTTTGATAAGAATTGTTATATGGCTACTTCTAGCCACAAGAGTCTGAAGAAGGGAGAATTTTATCTGTATACTTTGTCGCATCTAACAAAATGGGAGTTTTCTTAGTAAGGATAATGGGAGGATGGATATCATGTTGGCACCCAGCAATATCTAATTCACTGCCCGCTATGTGCCAGGAATGCTATTATGAAGTCTATTTCTTAGTCTTGGGCATGGCTATCATGAGACTTAAAAAAAGCAAAGATAGTAATTAATTCCATTTTGCAGATGAGGAAATTGAAGCTTTCGGTTGTAGTATCAGAATTAATATATGGCCAATCTGACTTCAAATGCTTCATTCTTTTCATAACACTACATTCTAACTGAGACTAATGTTCAAAGCAAACAAAACAAACAAACAAACAAAAAATGGTATGGCACCCATTTGTGTGAAGGAGTTGCTGCTGCTTTAAATAATGTTTGGTTTTCATGTCTGTCTTCCCTAATAAATGGAATTCCTTAAAGAGGGATTGGGTCATTTTTGTCATTATGTTACTCTTGCCTCAATGTACTCAATGAGTGTTTGGAATAAATAACATTTAAATAAACCTAAAAAACAGGAAAACCAAATGCCATTTTGCCCATGAGCTAATAGGTGCCAAATGATGGGGTAACTAACATGCTTATGTTTCATAGTGAGTGCCAGAAGCCTGGTGTTAGAAGTATTTTCTTGCTTTCTAGCTTTGCTTCCACGGTATAAATATTTGGATGAGTGTGAATTAGAAAGGAAGAGAAAATATGTCCCACTGCAAATCAGTTAGGTCAAGGTATAGTTCAAATATAGGTAAATGGGCATTCCAAAAGGCCCCTTTAAGAAGTTGGTATAAAAAAATATGAAATAATAAAATAACACCAAACCAAGAGTCAGAAGGCTAGCATCCTAAACCTAGCCAGGTCACTGACTTTTCTTTGTTACCTAAGGCTAATTGCTTAGGTGCCCTGCTTTTCCCAAAACCAGAATTAAGAGAGATAGCCAAAATGGTCTTTGCAATTACTTCTAGCAGAAACAGTATACAAATCACTGTACCAAGCAAGTTTTTCAGGTACTCTAGCATTTCTTGGCATCTATCAGGTCGGACTATTTTGTATTTCTGAAATGTGGAGAAAGTAACAGCTGCTTTTTCAGTTCTTCTCTGGGACCTGGGCCAGTAAGGGATAAACATCATTTCCTGTCTCTCCCTAAATGAAGTAGTACTTGGTCACAAGTGACAGTCTTTTCTTCATTTTGTCCTGCGAGTCTGATCTTATTCTTATTTCAGTGTTTTTCTTTACTTTACTGTGAGATTATTGAAGTATAGTAAACTAAAAATGTCAATTTATATTTTAGTCTAAAGATCAAAATTTTCATTATTTCTTGAACAAAAAATAGTTGTATTTATTAAATACTTATTAACACATTTGTGTATTTGAAATATTTGACTAGCACATAGGTCAAATATTAGAGGTCTAGGTCTTATTAGAGTGGAAGGTATATTCTGGTCCTTTGCAGTGAAATTATGTTGAATAAAAATAGAAAAGTTAAATAGCAGATATTTTGTAGCACAAGATTTCATGGTAATCTTTTTACATTTGCCAAAGTTGAGATAAAGTGAATGTTACTTTTGGTTTCTTTTAGATAAAGAAGGTCTTGTGTTTACTTTTGTTGTGGTTTATAACTTTGTTTGACATATCTGACAATCTGGAGTTCTCATCCATGTTGACTGTAGATTTTTGAAAATGGTAACCGGCACATAGGTAATCAAAGTATAAAGCTAGCTTATAGCCAACATTACAATTTTAAAAATCTTTGCAAATTTAATAGGCAAAATGGTGTAGTTTTTTTCCTTTAATGCACAGCATCGTTTTTCTTTAATACAAATAATCCATACATTATTAGTGAACAGGAATGATGTAAATATAACATGGAATCTGGGCTAGTTTATTTGCAATTTATTCCACAATGTTGATATTTTGAAGCAAAGTTTTTTTCTTTTTTGTCTGTTTCTGGTAATTGTAGAGAAAGCTTTAGCAATATTCGAAGACCTTAAGATAAAATGTGAAAATTCTATAGAAGTTTGATAGTTTGGGGCCACTCTCATAAAAGTCTATCAATCTAATTGTCATTATCTAATTTGTAGATAAAAATTTGTAGGTAAAATAACTTACTCTTTGCTGTGTTTATTACTACTATTTTCATTTGTCTTTTTTTGCAACTTGGTGTGTTCAGTCTAAGGTTTTATATAATTCTTCATTCTGGAAAAATTTTTACACATTTATTCCTTCATATATAGCTTATTCCCCATTTTCTTTATTCTCTAATTTTGGAACTCTTATTAGATGGATATTTAGTCTTCTCATTTTATCTTCAGCACCTCTTACTCTCTCATACTTTTTATTTTTTAATTTCACTGTGATGAATTCAAAGTAATTTCCTCAGAATTATCTACCTGCCATGCCAGTATACTAATTAATTGTCTTTGTCTAATCTATTTAACTTAGCCACTGAATTTTTAATTTATTTTACTTCCCTTGGAAGCCCATCTAATTTTTATTCTTTGTCTTTTACTCATCAGGGTCTCTATTCCTTCTTTTGTTTAGCCACTGAAACTTACTTAAACATTGTTTCAGTTGCTGTACTATATATCCTGGGGGTATTAATTTCACTAACAGTTTTCCCATGTTTGGATTTGACCCTCTGATTGAATAACTGCAATAGGGATATAGGTGAAGTGAAATTTAAAATATATTAAAAATTGGAAAGTAGGGTTGATCATGAAAGATTTTGTGAAATATTTTTGAACAATTATTTGGTGGTGGTAAACTTAGATTGATAGTGACAGAAATTGGGCATAATAAAGTTGAGGTAAAACACAGGTGAACAGCAAAGTATTTTATTAATGTGACTTAAATGCAGTGACTAAGCTTGTGACTTCAGTGATAAAAGATATGAGAATTATGGGGTATCTTTTATATCTGGAAGATTAATGAAGGATCTCAAATACTGTTAAGACTTTAGTTTTATGTTTAGGATTAGTACATGGGATTCTTTTCTCCATACTTTTCTGAGCATATTAATGAATTTTGAAGGGAATTTGTGATTAGGGGATGGATCCAACTTTGCTTTGATTTGAAAAGGTGTGGAAAGCTGTCTACTACATACTTTTGAGGGAGGCATGAAAGTTTATAGAGTAGGAAATAGTTGTGAATGGTGGGTCAAAGTGTTAATCTTGTAAACAAATTGTGGTAGCATGTATGGTGAAGACAGTTATTTCTGCCTATGATAGAATCTACCAAGACAAAGATTATCGCTAAAAGTTTTCACTGTTAAGTAGCTATTTATTTTCCTGAGTCTAATTTACGAAGGTCAAGAATATTATTTCATTGCCTAGTAATAATTCTTGATATTATGCTATAATTACTTTTATTATTTTTATAGGACAGAGGCATAATTTATTAGGTGGAAAATGTATCCATTATTCCCAATGCAAAACAGTTACATTTTCTAGTAACTTTGACAGTTATTTGCAACCAAAATTTTTAGAAAAGGGGTAATAGAAAGTGCTATAATCTTATCTTCTATCAGAGGGTATTTGTTTATTGTAAATTATTGATTAAATTGTATGTGTTCTTTACTTCTTCCCAAAAGGCGTTTGAGCCATTACAACCAAAAACATGATTAAAACAGGATTTAAAATTAGACCTGTGGAAAGGTAGGGGAAACAAACGTGATAACCATATATAGTTCATAATTAATTCTAGCTAAAATAATAATTGCTATGATTGAATATCAGTTTTGCCTTTGAGCTTTTTAGAGAAAGGATTCTGTTTTTATTGTTCATGTGTTGTTTTTTGTATTGACAATACTGGTACAAATTTATGGGGTACAATATGATGTTTTCATACGTGAATATATTGTGTAAAGATCAAATCAAGGCAATTAGTATATCTATTACCTTAGACAGTTATCATTTCTTTGTGATGAGAACATTCAGAGTCCTTTCTCTGAGTTCTTTTGAAATAATACGTTAATGTTAGCTCTAGTCATCAGAATTTACTCCTCTTATCTAATGTTGACTTTGTACCTATTAATACCCATGTCTCCTACCCACCTCACAACTCTGCTTCCCATCTTTGGATAACCACTGCTCTTCTATTTCTATGAGAACAACTTTTTAGGTTCCACATATGAGTGAGATCGTGCATGGTTTGTCTTTCTATGTCCGGCTTATTTCTCTTAACATAATGATGTCTAGGTTCATCCCTGTTGTCTCAAGTGACAGGATTTCATCCTTTTTCATTCCATCATATGTATACCTACATATACCCTATATTTATCTATTCCTCTGTTTCTGGACATTTAGTTTGATTCCATTTAAGCTATTGTGAATAGTGAACATAGGAATACAGGTATCTCTTCCACATAGTGATTTCCTTTCTTTTGGACATATATTCAATAGTGGGATTGCTGGATCATATGGTAGTTCAGTCTTAAAATTTTTGAGCAACCTCCGTACTGCTTTTTCATAATAGCTATACTAATTTACATTCCCATCAGCAGTATATGTAATGGTTCCATTTTATCCACAGCCTTGCCAATACTTGTCTTTTGATTTTTTGATACTAGCCAAACTAACTAGAGTGAGGTGATACTCATTTAGGTTTGATTTGCATTTGATAATCAGTGACATCAAGAAGTTTTTCCTGTACCTACTAGCCATTTATATGTCTTTATTTTCTCAAGAAATATCTATGCAAGTGTTTTGCCCATTTTTAAAGTAAGATTATGTGTTTTCTTGTTGTTGAATTATTTGAGTTCTTTATATATTTTGGATATTAACCTCTTATCAGATGTATAGTTGGCAAGTATATTCTCCCAATCTGTAAGTTGCTCAGTTGATTGCTTCTTCTGCTGTGCAGAAGAATTATAATTTGATACAATTCCATTTGTCTATATAGGTTCAGTATAGGTTATCCAAAGTGCTTGTAGCTAGAATTGTTTTGGATTTTGGATTTTAGAATATTTACATTATACTTATCAGTTTGAACATTCCAGATCTATATCCAAAATGCTTCAGTTTTCTTCAAGTGTATGTTGGCAATCAAAAAGTTTTGGATTTTGGAGCTTTTGGATTTAGGATCTTCAGATTTGGAATGTTCAACTTGTGTTTGTTTTTGTTGCCTGTGTGTTTTGAGATTTTGTGCAAAAACCCTTTGCTTAGACCAATATCATAGAGTTTTTCTCTTTTATTTTCTTTTCATAGGTTTGTAATTTGGGGTCTTATATTTAATTCTTTAATCCATTTTGAGTTGATTTTGTACATGGTGAGATAAAAGGGTATAATTTCTTCTGCATGTGAATATCTAATTTTCCCAACACCGTTTATTATCCTTTCCCCATTGTTTGTACTCGGCTACTTTGTCAAAACACAGTAGGTTCTTGGCTTTATTCTGTTCTACTGGTTTGTTTCTGTTTACACCACTATCATGCTGTTTTGGTTACTGTAGCTTTGTAGTATGTTTTGAAGTCAGTGTAATGCTTCCAGTTTTGTTCTTTTTGCTCAAGATTGTTTTGGCTTTTGGAGGTCTTTTCTGGCTCTGTATGAATTTCAGGATTGTTTTTTCCATTTCTCTGAAGAATGATGTTATTTTGATAGGTGTGGTTAGTATGGACATTTTAAAAGTATTAATTCTTGCGATCCACAAACGCAGGGCATTTTTCCATTTTTTTCTGTCCTCTTCAGTTTATCAGTATTTTATAGTTTTCAATGTAGAGATCTTTCACTTTTTTTGGTTAAATTTGTATCTCGATCTATTTTTTTTTTTGCACTTATTATAAATGGAATTGATTGCTTGATTTCCTTTTTAGATTGTTTTCTATTGTCATATACAAATGTCAGTGATTTTGGTGTGTTGATTTTGTTTTCTATAACTTTACTGAATTCCTTTATCCATTCTAACAGTTGGGTTTTTTTGTTTTTGTTTTTGATAGAGTCTTTAGGTTTTTCTGAGTATAATTAACATATTGTCTTGTAAACAAGAACAAAGTGACTTCTTCCTTCCCAATTTGGACACTGTTTCTTTGTCTTGTCTAATTTCTGTGGCTATGTTGAGTAATGGTGGTGAAAGTGGGCACCCTTGGCTTGTTTCAGATCTTACAAGAAATGCTTTCAACTTTTCCTTGCTCGTGTGATGTTAGCTATGGGTTTGTAGTACATGGCTTTTATTGTTTTGAGTTATGTTCCATCTAGACCCAGTTAGTTGAGAGTTTTTATCATGATAGGATGTTGAATTTTATTGAATACTTTCTCAGCATCTATTAAAATGACCTTACAGCTTTTGTCCTTGACTCTGTTAATGTATCGTATCTATTGTATGTTGAACTTGCATCCCTGGGATAAATTTCACTTTATCATGATGAATGATCTTTTTAATGTGTTGTTGAATTTGGTTTGCTAGTATTTTGTTGAGGATTTTTGCGCCTATATTTATCAAGGATAGGGCCTGCAGTTTTGGGCTTTTTTTTTATTGTTACCATTATGTGTTTATCTAATTTTGGTAATTAGAGTTATTGTGGCCTCATAGAATGAGTTTGGAAGAATTCTTTCCCCTTCAGTTGTTTAGAATAGTTTGGAAAAAATTGGTGTTCATCTTTAAATGGTTGCTAGAATTCAGGAATGAAGCCATTGGTCCTGGGCTTTTCTTTGGAGAATTTTTATTACTGATTCAGTTGCATTATTTGTTATTGGTTTATTCAGCTTTTCCATTTCTTCATGTTTCACTGTTGGTAAGTTGTATATGTCTAGGAATTTATCTGTATTTTTCTGAGTTTTCCAATTTGTTGTTGGTATATAGTTGTTCATAATAGTCTTCAGTGAGTCACTGTATTTTTGTGGTGGTATTAGTGGTAATGTCTTCTTTTTTTTTCTTTTGTTTTCTTTTCTTTTCTTTGTTTGTTTGTTTACTTTGTTACTCTTAGTAGTACCATGGCATCATAGCTCACAGCAACCACAAACTCTTGAACTCAAGGGATCATCTTGCCTCAGCCTCCCAACTAGCTGGGACTACAGGTACCTACCACAATACCTGACTATATTTAGAAACAGGGTCTCACTCTGGCTTAGGCTAGTGTCGAACTCCTGAGCTCAGGCAGTCCACCTGGCTCTGCCTCCCAGAGTCCTAGAATTACAGGCATCAGGCACTGCACCTGGCCCCTGTAATGTCTCCTTTTTCATCTCTTATTTATTTGGGTCTTCTTTCTTGGGGGAGGGGGATTGTCTATCTAAAGGTTTTTTAATTTTGTGTATTTAAACTTTTGTTTAATTGATCTGTTGTGAAATTTTGGTCTGTTTTATTTTCCTTCCTTCCTTTTCCTTCTAGATCAGTGGTTCTCAACCTTCCTAATGCCACAACCCTTTAATACAGTTCCTGTGGGTCACAACCTACAGCTTGAGAACTGCTGTTCTAGATAGTGTCTTGCTCTGTTGCCTGGGCTAGAGTGCAGTCCCATCATCATACCTCGCTGCATGCAGCCTGGACATAAGAGATCCTCCTGCCTCAGCCTCCCAAGTACCTAGGAGTACAAGCATGCAGTAGCACACCCAACTAATTTTTAAGTATTTCTTTGTAGTGTGGGGGTCTCACTCCTGCCCAAGATGTTTTTCAATTCCTGGCCTCAATCAGTCTTCCTCCCAAAGGAAGGAAGTGCTAGGATTGCTGGCATGTGCCTCCAAAAGCTAAGATAATTTATCACCAGGACTACCTTAAAAGAAATGAAAAAGAACTCTTTAAACAGGAAAAAAATTCCATTCTGCTGCTGTTTTGTTACTTGTTTTCTAGGTTTTATTTGTGTTTTGTTGTTTCCTTCTTCCTTTCTCTCATTTTGTCTTGCTTTATGGTTAAGTGATTTTTTAGATCCCTTATGTTTTGGTTTTTGGTGTGTTTGGATCCCTTACATTTTATTTTTGGTGTATCTATTTTAGGTTTTTAGTTTTTAGTTACCATGAGGCTTATAAAAAACATCTTGTAATTACAAGTTATTTTAAACTCATGTAACTTAACTTTGATTGTAAAGACTGGAAAAGAAACAATAAACAGAGCAATAAACTATATATTTTGTCTCCATTCCCTCCCATATTTGTATAGAGGGGGTATGTGTGAGAGGCAGTCTTGTGCTGTTGCCCAGGCTGGAGTGGTCTGGTATCAACCTAGCTAAACCTCAAACTCCTGGGTTCAAGTGATCTGGAGTAGCTGGGACTACAGTTACCTGCCACAATGCCGGGCTCACATATTTGTAGTTTTTGATGGCTCATTTTATATTTTTTTATATTGCCTATTTCCTAGCAAATTATTATTTTTAAGAGTTTTGTCTTTCAGTATTTGTACTAGTGATATAGGTAGTTTATGTACCACATTTACAGTATTAGAATATTCTGGGTTTGCTTGTATATTTACCAGTGAGTTTTATAACTTAAGATTTTTATTTGATATACGTTAAAGTTTTTTTACTTTTTGAAGAACTCTTAAGCATTTCTTTTAAGATAGTTATGGTGATAAATTATCTTAGCTTTTGTTTATCTAGGAAATTATTTCTGGTTTATTTAAGGTAGTTTTGCTGGGTATAGTTTTCTTGATTGGCATTTTTTTCCCCCTTTCCTATTTTAGAACTTTGAATGTATCATCCCACTTTCTCCAGTCTTATAAAGTTTCTGTTGAGAGGTCTGCTTTCAGGAAAATAGGAACTTTGTTATATGTCATTTGTTTCTTTTCTCAGTTGGTTTTAAAAAATCTTCTCTTAGTCTTTGAACTTTTAGAGCTTGCTTAGCTGTCTTGGGGTAGAGTTATTTGGGTTAAATCTCATTGCTAACTTTTGACCTTCCTCTACCTGAACATTTATATATCTTTTTCTCAATTTGGGAAGTTATACCCCTGGACATTCTCTTTTGAACACTAATAACCCAAATATTTGCTCTTTTGATGCTGTCCCATAGTTCCGTAAACTTTCTTCATTCCTTTTCTTTCTTTGTTCTTGTTTCTCCTTCAACTATATTTTCAGGTAACCTGTCTTTAGGATCATAGATTCTTCTATTTGATTAGTTCTGCTGTTGATACTCTCTATCAAATTTTTCATTTTGTTCATTATGTTTTTCAGCTCCAGAATTTTGGGTTTTTTAATAATTTCAATCTCTGTTAAGTTTCTCTGATAAATTACTGGATTTTTTTTTTATGAAGTTCATGAATTTGCTTAAAATAGTTACTTTAAATTCTTTGAGAGACTATACTCCTCCATTACTTTAGGGTTGTTTTCTTCATTTGGTGAGTCCATGATTCCCTGTATGTTCTTAATGCTTGTGGGTATACCACAACAATTGCACATTAAAGGATTATGTATTTACTATAGTCTGGCTTTGTGTCTGTCCTTCCAGAGATTCTAAACAGGTTGATTGTTAATTTTTTATTATTATGTTTACTAAGCTTGTGGTCACTGCTGCTATTTCAGCACTAGGGGCACCATAGTTTGAAGTTGGTGTATTCTGGCCCAAATGGAATTTGGTGGGGCCTTAAGAGAATAGTCTGTGAGTTTCTGCCTGGGGCTGAGGCAGGGGTCAAGTATTCTGGGACTCTGCCCAGTGCTAGGCCTCACCATGGTATGCCATCACAAGACTCCAAGGCAACATCATATGTCCATTCCCCTCTCCTTTTTACAAACAGACAATGTCTCTCTTTGCACTGTGCTGCCTGATATTGGGAGAAAGGAAGGAGGTAGCAGTCTATGGCCACTGCAGCCACCATAATGCTGGGTATGCCTGTGGCCTATGCCACTATAGCCTGCCTGCTGGTGAAGTTATAATGGGTTCAAGACCACTATAGACAGCCAGTATAGTGCAGGCCAGTCCATCTCACTGAAGCTATGACATGTCTGTCTGGCATCAAAATAGGAGCCACTGTTTATGGGCTTCACTGACAGTAGGGTCAGTCCCCTGGCTACCAGGACCACTGCATGCCCAGGATACCTCTCAACCCACTTTACTGTGACCTATCTGCTCCTCAGGCTCACTCATGGCCTGAGGCTACTGTAGACCGCCAGAATATGTATCTATTCCACTAAAGGTTTCGTTACCCCACAAGTGTCCAGGCAGGTCCAAAGACTTAAGTCTGTGTACTCTGGTCTAGGGTTAAGGTACCAGAGGTTCTGCCTGGCATTGAGTTTTACTATAGCAAGCCTGGCACTGGGCTACGATTCAAAATCCTGCCTTCACTTCCTTTTCCTTTCTCTAACAGACTGGGTTTCTGTGTGAGTTGGGCAGGCAGTAAGACTCTTTTATTCTTAATACCCTTTGCAATGAGTCTTTTCTTAAGTATTCCACTAAAACCAAGTTCTGTGATCTCTGATCTGACTTAGCTCTTAAGGAAGGAACTATCACCATAGATAGTTCAAGTTAATGTTTCTATGGGTAGACAGTTGTTGGAAAGTCCTGTTATGCCATTTTGCTCTGCCCTTTCTCCTCCAAGTTCTCTTTATCAGAAAGAGGAAAACATGAGTTCCTCAGCAGTAACAAGTTTTTCTTAGTTCTAAAAGAAGAATAGTAAATAATATAATGGACAAGTCATTAAGGGGGCAAAAAACCCCTACTCTGCCAAGCATAAGCCCTGCCCTGAAGTTACTCAGTCTTAGAAATGATTAGATAAGAAAAAGGATCATTGTTTAATAAATAAGGTACACAGTATCAAAGCAACAGGAGAGACACTTTATAACTAAAGTCTGACCAAGGGTCTTGGGCGAGAAATTCTTCCCGAGGCAAAGTTGCTGTGAACTTTGACACAAAGTAAAAGTTAAGTAGGCCAAGGAAGGAATTGGAAGAGATAGTTCAGGGAGGAGAGGTAGTGTATCTCAAGGTGCAGCATGTGCAGGGGCTGAGCCAGGAGATGTTCTCTTGTAGTAAATTTATGTAACTGGATATGAGTGGAATTTAGGGAGCAAATTGGAAAGAGGAATTAATGAAGAGCCGTCTTCATGTGGTATTTTATTTTAATAGTAAAGCTTAGCACCATAATTTCAAACTGAGCAACATGATAGACTCTCAGGGGTATCTCAGCAAACTCTGAGATATTTTAAATTTTTGAGAGAAACACAATGATACCCTTAATTTGTTAGACACCTTGTGAACTAATTGGAGTAAATTATATTTCAATATTAGATTATTACCTTTGTAAGGTAGAACAGGAAATGAGGGTGGGAGTGTCTATTTTGATTTCGGAGTTTGAGGAATTGCAAAGTATCTGAATAGGCAGACACATCTCATTAGTCAGAAAATGTGGTTTTTAAAGAATGCAATTAAAATGTTACTTTTCAGTTTGTGTGTATTATTTCAAATAACTAAATTAAGTACTTACTAATTTATTTGAACTGTACTATTTAATAAACAGAACTGTTGGGTATTTCTTTCGGCCTGTGAGGAATAAGGAAAAAAATTACTGAGATAGTAAGGATACTGTGAACCAAGAAATTTTGAGGACATCTGGCTTACTACATAATTTCAAAGCACAGAATTTGTGAAAGTACTTCATGTGATATTTTCTAATAAGTTTATAATTGAAATAAAAATATCTAGAAGAATGGGATTAACTTAAACTCTTTTCTTTTTAAATTTAAGCCCTGTTGGCTTTAGTTCACTTTACTTAAAGCTAAATAGCAAGAATGTGGGATTTTATCCTTTGACAGTAGTCATATGCGGTCTGTCTGGTTTTAGATAACTAGCCAAAGATGGACTCATAAACTTCAGAAACTGTAAATGTTGAAAAATTTAGACAATATTTTGGCGCAGATAGTATAGATCATCCTCTATTATCTCCACAGTATAAATCAGAAATATAAAGCAAATAGATGTAGATTACCTAAGAATCCTTAACCTTGGATCCATGGAACCTAGAAATTTTATGTATAAATCTTATATTTTCTTTGATATGCTGCTTTTTGTTGGAATTTCAAAAGAATTCTTAGCCCTAAAAAGGTTAAAACATTTATACAAATGTTTTTGTATAAAATGCTTGCTCATACAGGTTCAGTTGGTATGAAAGCTAAGAGGAGATCCTATATCTCTCTTTTTAAATGCTAACCTTTTCCATTATTTTGCATAATGCCTAATTTTTAGAGATTAAGAATTAGGTGTAAAATATTTGCATCAAGAATTTAGATAGAATTCATTTGTGTGGGTATGGTCAATTCTCAGAAAATTTACAGAAAATCTTTTAATGAGGTCTGTGTTTGAAAGGTACACGGAGTCTGTCTGGTTAGTGTCTTTCTCTTTCATTGTCCTTCACAAACTCAGTCCCCCTTCCCAAAGGGAACCATTGTCTCTGATTTCTTGTGTTTCAGAATCTAAAAAATTTAAAACCTATGGTATTATACTAATGAACTTTACAATAGTGAATGATATACAGATATCTAGAACCTAACTTTGGTTCTTGTAAATGCACAGTAGATGTGCTTAACTGTTTTGATTTTTTTTTTCTTTTTTACTTATTTATTTACTTTTGAGACAGAGTCTCAAGCTGTTGCCCTGGGTAGAGTGCATGGTATCATAGCTCATAGCAGCCTCCAACTCATGGGCTCAAGCAATCTTCTTGCCTTAGTTTTTTTCTAATTTTAGGAGAGATGGGGTCTTGCTTTGCTCAGGCTGATCTCGAACTCATGAGCTCAAGCAATCCACCTGCCTGGGCCTCCCAGAGTGCTGGGATTTACAGGAGTGAGCCACCGTACCTGGCCTTGATTTTTGTTTTAAGATGAATAACTGTACTTTGTATTAGCTTCCTTCAGTAGGATATAATTTAGAAATATTTTCTAATAATGATGTTTTTGTAGTGAGTCAACCAAATTATCAGTTTGAGTAGCTAGCTGTGAAATACACAGTTGATCCTCTTTATCTATGTATTTGTATCTGTATATCCAGCCAACTGCAGATGAATATATTAGGGAGTAAAAACAATAAAAATAATGACATAACAATTAAAAATAATACAAATAAAATAATATAGCATACCAGTTATTTATGTAGCATTTACATTATATTGAGTATTAGAAGTAATCTAGAGATGATTTAAAATATCAGGGAGGGATATGAACATAGGTTATACTGCATATGGAAATACTACCTCAAATTATATAAAGGATTGGACATCTGCAGATTTCGGTATCCACAGAGGATCAGCAGCATTAATCATATTGTGGATATAGTCTTCCCAAGCCCTAATACATTTAATTTATTAACTGAAAGTAGTCATAGGGTATTACTTTATTTTATTTTGTTAATTTGATTTTTAAGAGATTTATTAAAGATAAACTTAATAGAATTTAATAATGCTTTCCATTTATTAAGTGACAACAGTGAGCCAAGAATTATATTTGGAGCCTTATTTACAGTATTTGAAATTATCGTAATATCTTTTAAAGGTATTACTACTACTACTATTCTACAGTAGAAGGGTTTGGATCTAACTTGGGTTCATAGGATATCAAAATCCACTTTCTGTACAACCTTTGTGTGTAAATGTATTTGTCAAGTCATCTTACATGGTGAATGGACAGAGTTTTTCAACTTATATTTTTGTATGGTTATAATAAAAGTAAGTAAGCCTGTTTATTGAGAAGAAAATTAAATGTAGTTAAATACCATGTATTTAATAAAGAATCTCTTATTCTGAAAACTCTGCATGTTTACTGAGCAGCCAACTTTACTAAACTCTCATACTTACATTTATTTTATCTGTAGGGGGAGTCCCGAAGTCTTCCATTTTCTGAGAACGTGAGTGCTGTTCAAAAATTAGACTTTTCAGATACCATGGTGCAACAGAAATTGGATGATATTAAGGATCGAATCAAGAGAGAAATAAGGAAAGAACTGAAAATCAAAGAAGGAGCTGAAAATCTAAGGAAAGTTACAACAGATAAAAAAAGTTTGGCTTATGTAGACAACATTTTGAAAAAGTCAAATAAAAAATTAGAAGAACTACATCACAAGCTTCAAGAATTAAATGCACATATTGTTGTATCAGATCCAGAAGATGTTTCAGGTATAGTACTTTATTTGTTTGCATGGTATACTCATAAGAAATGTATCATCTTAGAAAATAGTAAGTTTGGGGCATGTGTAGATTTTAGCTTTTCTACAAGTACAGACGCTATTTTTTCATGGTTAAAGTTTTATTTATATTCCGTTTAGAAGGGCAGTGAGTTGATGGGTATGAAAATTGAAGTTTTTACTTAGAGATGAGTAACTCTAATGTATACTCTTACATCTTCTGTCAGTAGGAAATTACTTAGAGTTATTTTCTGGTACTAATGTATTCAGTCAGCCACGTAGGTTTACCTGATTCATCCTTGTGATCAGCCGCACAAGTTTGCCAGATGACTTTTTAAAGTTAAAAATACTTTCTGTGAACAAGGGATATTTTTATTCTTTGCAAATGTTATTAATCAAACCTATAACCTTTGTTCTTTGTGCTCTAAGCAACTAAATTAACAACTACACTACTAGGTATATTGTTTGAAAAGAAAGAAACATTGAAAAAGTCAAAAGTAAAAATAGCAAAACTACTTCTCTATACCTTAGACATTTTCCCTATAAAGGGAATATTACTTTTTGTTGTGTGTCCTTCTAGAAAAAAATGTTTTATATTTGTGCTAATATCCATCCATATATATGTCAGGTGATAGTGTGTGTGTGTGTATTCTTTCTATAAATTTTTATACAAAAAAATCACATAAGACACATTTGCTCTAATAGTTTTGTCTTTGCAAAAATTACATCTTCAACAAAATATCATAGTTAGTAACTATGACCTTTAGTTTCTTCATATGCAAGGAAAAAAGAATGGTGTATATATGAAGTCATACATCTAGCACCACAGAATAGTTAGAAGAACCTGTGTGATTAGCTAACAAGGAATCACATATATAAGTAAAATTAATTTTGATTTTGAAAATACATAAATTTGACTAAGAACTTCAAATTAATCTCAAAACCTGCAGAAAATACTTCTGACATCCAGTTTACTTGATAAAACATGTTTTTCAAGGTAACTTTTAACATCTGGAATTTAAGAGTTCTGTTTGGAGGATCTCCATGTAGAGATTTTAAACATATAAGAATATTTAAATCTTTAAAATGAAAGAAATCATGGGAAACCAATCTTCTAATTTTAGAATTGAAATAATCCCAAACATGTGAATTAATGTGCTCAGAATCACCAAGCTAATTAAAAAGAACTCTTCAACTCCTCATCTAGTATTTTCGTACCCACCTATTCAATAATTATATTATAAATGGAAATATGTATTATGAAAATGCTGTTTTTAGCAATATTGTATAAACTTAGAAATAGCCTGTTCAATTGGAGCTCTGCCGAGCTCTACATTTTTGGCCCATTACATCTTTAGGAGAGTCTAAAAGAAGAAACAGCACTGGAGCTTTAAACTCTGCTTATTTGGGGAAAAATATTTTCCTTCTCATAGAATACCAATAACTATTTTGTGATTCAAATCAGAATTTTGTATTCGTTCTTACAATTAGTATCAAAGCCTAATTAATCATGGCTTTTAAACATTAAATAACTTAGAGAACAAAGCCTTAAGGAAGAAGTTTTAGAATAAAGCCAGAAACTTCCTTTTTTCACTATTTGTAATAATCCTGTTTCTAATAATTGGAGGGAAAATGTTACATAAAATATGGTGTTCTGCTGTAGTTTCTTAATACTTCAGTTTGTTTGCAATAAACTTGACAAGTTAGTCAAATATTGATTTTATTTTTAAAAAACAGCTCTGTGAATAGCATATTCACACAACTTAGGGTAATAAGGTTTCCCCCCATTTTTTGCTTTTTATTGATTTGCGATCAGTAAAAGCAACAACACCACTGAAGATAAAAGTTAATTTAACTTTAATTTTAGGTTGTTTGCCGTAAAATTTTAGATGTTTTACATTGTTCACTAAGGAAACAAATGAATTTATTTTAGATTAGATCTGGTAAGAAGATTCAAGGACATTGTGCTTTCTTTTCAGTTCTGTGCAGTATTGAGTGGATTTATAGCAGAAAGATTTGGCCAATTCCTGTTGTCTTGGGAGTACTTAAGCAGTAAGCAGAATGAATGAATAAAGGAAAGAGGACAAAATTTAAGTTTCCATTGTATAAGTGATTACTGTCTGAGTAGTTAAGAGTTTCTTTCAAAATACATTACAAACTGCAACAAAAAATAGCCGGGCGTTGTGGCAGGTAGCTGTAGTCCCAGCTACTCGGGAGGCTGAGGCAAGAGAATTGCCTAAGCCCAAGAGCTAGAGGTTACTGTGAGCTGTGATGCCACAGCACTCTACCAAGGGTGACACAGTGAGACTATCTCTAAAAAAAAAGATAATTTACCTCTGTAACAATTAACACTGTTAAATCTTTAAGTTATTTGTATCGTAAAGATTTTTTATCAGAGGAACTTTCTAACTGTTGTTAAAACTCTGAAATATTACTTATAATATCAGAGTGTGTAAAATAAACATGTTCATTTATTCTTAAGAGTGGTAGGAAATGAATTTTTTTGTTCTTTTCATCCCCATGATGCTATAAGCTTCCTGTTCATTTACTACTTACTTTAAAAATAGTCTCACATTCAAAAACCATCTAATTATTTCCATAGGTGCAGAAAAGCATTGATAAAAATTCTATAAACAAATTATGTGTAGAAAGAAAAGATCAGGAACAAGACAGTGATGTCTACTGCTTCACTTCAGCATAGTGCTAGAAGTTCTAGCAAGGGCAGTTAGGTAAGAATAAGAAATAGAAGCAATCTGAACAGAAAAGCAAGAAATATTGACAATGTGATCATATATATATATATATATATATATATATAAAATCCTAAAGACTCCACCAGAAAGCTGTCAGAACTGATAGAGGAATTCAGTAAAGTTCTAGGATAAAAACAACATACAAAAATAAGTAGCATTTCCCATATCTGGGAAAAAAAGTCTCACTTACAATAGCATTTTAAAAAATCTAATAAAATTAATCAAAGGTAAAAGAACTGTGTACTGAAACATTGATGAAAGAAATAGAAAATGATATAAATAAATGGAAAGATATTCTGTGTGCAAGAATTGGAGAAATTAATATTGTTACAATATCCATACTACGCCAAATGATATATCAATTCCATGTAATAACCTATCAAAATCCCAATGTCATTCTTCACAGAAACAGAACAAACAGTCCTAAAATTTGTATGATACTATAAAAGACCTGGAATAGCTAAAGCCATCTTAATCAAGAACAAAAAAGCTGGAGGCATCACGCTACCAGCTTTCAAAATACATTACAAAGCTATAGTAATCAAAATAGCATGGCAGTAATCAAAACAGACACGCCCTCCAGTGAAATGGAATAGAGAGCCCAGAAATAAACTCACACAAATACGGTCAATTAATTTTTGACAGAATTACCAATGACGCACACTAGGAAAGAATAGTCTCTTTAAAAAAAATTTTGGGTATCCACACATGGAAGGATGGAGATGGACCCTTCTCTTATCCTTATACAAAAGTGAAAAGAAAATAGACTTTAAAAACTGAAACATAAGAAATAAAATTCTAAACCTGGGAGAAAATATAGGGGAAAGCTCCATGACATTGGTCTGGTTGTGATTTCTCGGATAAAACCCCAAAACAAAAGCAGAAATAAACAAATAGGATTTTTTTCAAACTAAAAACTGCTGCATAGCGGATGAAATAGTGAACAGAGTGAAGAGACAACCTATAGATTGGGGAAGAATATTTGCAAATCATACATCGGATAAGGGGCTAATATCCAAACTATACAAGGGACACTGAATAACAAGGAAAGAAATAATCTTATTTTATAATAGAAGCAAAGAGAGTGAATAGACATTTCTCAAAAGACTTACAGTGGCCCTCAGATATATGAAAAAAATGCTTTGTCTCTAATCATCAGAGAAATGTAAACTAAAACCACAATAAGTCACTTTACACCTCTTAGGTTGGCTATTAACCAAAAGGCTGAAAGGTAAATGTTACCAAGAATGTGGAGAAAAGGGAACCCTTCCTTTTACTCTTTGGAAAACCAGTAGTCCTCAAAAAACTAAAGATCGAATTACCAGATGACTCAAGCAATTTTACTTCTGGGTATATATTCAAAGGAATCAAAATCAGATGTCAAAGAGATATCTGCATTTTCACTCACATTCATTACAGCATTAAATAGCCAAGCTTTGGAAATAACCTTTAAAGTGTCTATCAACATATGAATGGATTTTTTTTTTTTTGAGGCAGAGTCTCACTATGTCACCCTTGTAAGAGTGCTGTGGACTCACAGCTCACAGCAACCTCAAACACTTGGGCTTAAGCGATTCTATTGTCTCAGCCTCCCAGGTGACTGGGACTACAGGCACCTGCCACAGTGCCCTGCTATTTTTTGGTTGTAGTTGTGGTTTGGCAGGCCCCGGCTGGATTCGAACCCGCCAGCTCTGGTGTACGTGGTTGGTGCCCCAAGCTGCCGAGCGAGCTACAGGTGTCGAGCCAGACAAATGGATTTTTTTAGTGTCGTATACACATATAATGACAGTAGAATATTCTGCTTTGCTGAGTGTAGGAAATTCTGTCATGTGCAACAACATTTGTGAACCTGTAGGATTTATTTTACTAAGTGAAATAAACCAGGTACAAAAAGACAAATAAGGAATGATGTCACTTATATATGGACTCTGAAATAGTCAAAACTCATAGAAGCATAGAATAAAATGGTGATTACCAGAGGCTGGGGTGGTTAGGGTAGATTAGAAAATAGGAGATGTTAGTCAAAGGGTACAAAGTCTCAATTAAAGTAATTTCTGGTGATTTATTACATAACATGGTGGCTATAGTTAGTAATAACACACATTCTCTCTTAAAAGAGAGAATTTTAAATGTTTGTACCAAAAAGAAGTAGTAAATAGTTGAGGTAATGGATATACTAATTATAATGCCTAATTTGATCATTCCACAATGTATTAAGTATACACACAATGAAGCATCATATCATACCTCATAAATATATACAATTATTGTCAATTATAAATAAAATGTAAAAAGACAGTAGCTTCATGGGATATTATATTCCCACACGGAAATTATGAAGATAAGGTTAGTTGAGACTTGAGTTTACTTTATGAAAAAAATTACCTCTATAAAATGTAGTGGTAATCTAAGTCTTCATTGGAACCTGACACTTCCATTGGGAAAGAACCAGGTTACTGAATCTTGGTCTCTTAAGTGTATCATCCCAAAAGAAGAAGAGATTATTTCTTGTATTAAGTATAGCTAAGATTTTATACTATATAGTCTCTCTGTTTTCTTCTTACTTCCTTTTCTTAGACCTCTTCACATTTTCATTTTCTCAAACCCCACCACACGTAGATTGGTTTTTGCCTCACATGTAGTGAATTTAAAAATATATATATGAGGAATCCAAAAGAGAAATATTGATTTAGTACACAACTAAAAATTTTATGGGATTTTGGGAGTTAATCTTAGGAAACTCTTCTAAATTCTTAGAGTGTATCTAGAATGAGAAAGTTTTCTTTGTATTAAGTTGTAAACTCTAAGGAAAGCATGGTTGTGTGATCATTAGCAAGTTACTCTTTAGTGCCCCTGGATTTAGATTTGTTTTCCTTATCTTTAAAATCATAGTATTAAATGATTCATAGATCCCTAATCCTTTAACTCTTTGATGACACATTTTTTACAAAGTTAGTATACAGTAAAGTTCATTTTTTAAATTTTAATGCTAATCCATGAATTTTAAGATTGTTTTATCCAACTACCACTACAATTAGGAAAAGAAGTAGTTGCAATCCTCGGCTATCTCCTTCATGCTCTCCTTTTGTATTACATTCTCTCCCAACTGTATGTTCCCTGGCAGCTACTAACCTGTTCTGTCACTGTAGTTTTCTTTTCAAGAATGTTGTGGAAATAGAATTACAAAGTTAGTTAAGCGTTTGAGACGGACTTCAAGTTACCATATTGCCTTTGAGATCCTTCATGCTATTGTATGTATGAGTAGGTTTTTTTCTTTTATTCCTGAGTAGTAGTCCATTGTATCAACGTGCCATAATTTGTTTATCCTTTAACCAAGAACATTAGGATTGTATTCTATTTTTTGGCAGTTATCAATAAAGCTACTATAAATATTGATGTACGCGGCTCGGCGCCTGTGGCTCAATCGGCTAAGGCGCCAGCCATGTACACCTAAGGTGGCGGGTTCGAATCCCCAGCCTGGGCCTGCCAAAACAACAATGATGGCTGCAACCAAAAAATGGCCAGGCGTTGTGGGGGGCGCCTGTGGTCCCAGCTACTTGGGAGGCGGAGGCAGGAGACTCGCTTGAGCCCAGGAGTTGAAGGTTGCTATGAGCTGTGATGCCATGGCACTCTACCCAGGGGGATAGCTTGAGGCTCTGTCTCAAAAAACAAACAAACAAACAAATAAATATTGATGTACAAGTTTACTTGTAAGCAAAGTTTTGTGTTTACTGTGGTAAACTATACTGAGGAATGGGATTGCCAAATCATGTCGTAGTAGAGTGTGTTTAACATTATAAGAAACTGCCAGATGTTTTTAGAGGGGTTATGTTTATTTTTCACTCCCACCAGCAATGTATCAGAGTTTTAATTGTTCCACATTCTTTCCAGCACTTGTTATACGTATATATTTTTTTTAAACCAGTCTAACAGGTGTGTAGTGGTTGATATACATTATTATCATGAGAGGGAGAAAAGAAAAATAAAGCAGCACTATCTTAAGGAGAATTTATGAAAGAACTGTGCATGCCTTAGGTATAGAGTTATATGCAGAAAAGAAGCCTCCTCTACTAGGAGACGCAATGTGCAGTTTTCAAACATTAAGATATAACAGAAATAGGCAATTCTGAATTTTTTAATACCTTACTTGCATATTTCACCTTAATGTTACAAAAAACATGTTCATGTCTATTTTTGTAACATATTAAGCAAGCTTAAACCAGAGGTTATATTCATTGTAAAATATTTAAGCAAAATTACCTCAGTTGGTGACATCTAACAAAGGTCATCTTGAGTACATTAACTGATTAAGCATCCATTAATAATATGTGAACATTCATTACAATCTGAGCAAGTTCCAGATGGCTATAAAAGGTAAGCATATTTGTTTAAACAAGAGAGTTGGACTTGAGGGAAGTATAAATAGTTAACATAACTGTTACACATGGCCAGCTTCTGGAGCAGTTTATTTTTAAAATATCAACTTATAAGTACCAAGTGAAAAGCAAAATGTTGATCAGTGAATAGTAACCTAAGAGATTTACAGCAGGAAGTATATTGAGGAAATGGATAAATAATAACATAGTGTTTTGGTATAATATTAGATCTGGCTAAGTTTACTTTGACTATGTTTCCTCTTAAATTTTTTTTAAATGCACTAAGTAAGTAGCCTTATTCCATAAGCAAGGCTATACAAGTATCACTTTATGAATATTGAGCATAGAGCTTCGACTAATTAAAAATAAAGACCAAAAGTCATATTATCTGAGATGTCATTCAGCTGCACCATAATTGTGTGGTTGCAGACCGGGCACAGTGGCTTCTGCCTATAATCTCAGCACTCTGGGAGGCCGAGGCAGGTAGACTGCGTGAGCTCAGGAGTTCAAGACAGGCCTGAGCAAGAGCAAGACCCTCTCTCTGGGAAAAAAAAAAAAAATAGCTGGGTGTTGAGTTCATACTGCCAAAGCTTACAAGTCCAATATTTCCTTAATTCCTCCACTATTTTTTACCTGGTGCACATTCAAATTTGATCCTATTATTTTCTTGCTTTAAACTTTTCTGGGGCCTTTCATTCTCTATAGAATACACTACAAATTTATAGCATGACACAGATGTACTTCATATGGTCTGGCATTTGCCTATGTGACTTTGACTTCTGTTGCTAATCCCAACTCTTAATTTTTTCTCCTGTCAGATATGTGTGCTTTATTTTTTTGCCTCTATTTGGATGTGTATGTGTGCACATGTAGACTGGCAGAACCTAGGTTGTTGGTATATGAGTGCATATGATAAAATTCAGTTTTGCAGTGTGTTAGAAATTGTTCATATATACATACATACACTCCTGTATGTATAGACAGATACATATACATACAGGGTATAAATGTATATCTAATGTGACTCTGAGCTCGTTAAGAAAAGGAAATTTGCCACCATTTTATCACTCATCCTTTGCACAATACCTGGCTATCTATATGTAACCAGTTGCCTGTATTAAATTCTCTGTTCAAAATATCTTGTGTGGTTTTTATCAGCTAGACTCTTGAATAGTATAACACCTTCCCATACCATACAATAAAGTAAAAATAGTTTAACTCCAGTCTGTTTAACAGCACTCTACTTTTGTGTCATTGTTGTCCATACTATAGTTCTATCATTTTATTTTCAGTTTCAGGAATGAGTTCTATAGCCAGGCATTGTGGTAGGCACCTGTAGTCCTAGCTACTCCGGAGGCTGAGGCAAGATGATCGCTGGAGCCCAAGAGTTTCATGTTGTAGTGAGCTAGGCTGATCCCATGGCCCTCTACCCAGGGCAACAGAGTGAGACTCTGTCTCAAAAAAAAAAAAAGACTTCTAATCATCATTGTTCTGTACAGTTGTCGCTGATTTATAGTTACCCACATTTCTCATTTTTCTTGTTTACCATTTCTTCATGCTTCTCAGACCTTCCTTCTAGAATCATTTTTTCTTTTTCTTCCCAAAATAAAGGAAAGATAATCTAGAAAGATATTTCCCCTTACTATACAGGCAGTCCCTGAGTTACAGACATACAACTTACACATAACTCTTAATTAGGAACAAAGGCTATTATGGGTAATAGTAAATTTACCTGTTCCAACTTACATACAAATTCAACTTAAGAACAAACCTTATAGAACCTATCCTGTTCATAACCCAGGGACTGCCTATTATAGTTTTGGGTATATTTATTATAGTTTGGGGTATATTTATTTTCCCTCAGTACCTAGAAACTATTATTTAGTAGAATCCCTATATTCCATTGTTAAGATAGTCTTTGCCTTCAATTTTCTGCACTTTAAATATCAATGGTGTAGATTTCCTCTCATTTGATCTTTTTTGGGATTTATTGGGTTTCCTGAGTCTGAGATTTGTGTATTTCATCAATTATGGGAAATTCTTAGCTCCTGTCCCCTTATTGTACCTCCTGTATTCCTTCTACCTTCTTCTTTTGAAACTCATATTAGATGCATATTAATTTTTTAAGTCAATCTTCATTTCTGTATTACTCTGTTTACCTGTGTTCAATTTGCTCTTTATCACATTTGTGTTTCTACTTTTCTGTAACTATACATTTATTTTAATATTAGAAGTTCTACTTAATCTTGATAATTTTTGATAGTCTCTTGAGCCTTGTATTTAGTATTATATGTTTATTATACTTAATTTCCATTCTATTTAACATGATTAACAATAAGTGAAATCTTGCCAGATTCGTCATATAGAATTAAGATTTGTCTCATTCATGGTGCATTTTTTCCCACTTAAGCTTTGTGATTTCTGACTATGTAATGGAAATTTAATTTGTGTTGTAGTTTAGTGGAATGTGGATCTGCTATTTTTTTCAAAAATTCGGTCAGATTTTGCTTTATTTCATGGCCATGTTATTGGGGACACCTAGAAATTTAGAATTTATGTACATATGCTGAACTCAACTTTTTATTGTTATAAAATGACTCTTTTATCTGTACTCTGCCTCAAGCTATCTTTCTTCTGTTGTTAGTATAGATTGGGGGTTGAGATTAGTGACTGCATGTAATATCTTTTTTCTCGCTTTTAACTTTCAGCTTTTCTATATCATTATGTTTTAGATATATTTTTTATAAATAGCATATAGTTGAATATTTTGTTCATACCAAATTTTATAATCTTTGCCTTTTACCTGGATCATTTAGAATATTATGTTTAGGCTGGGCATGGTGGCTCATGCCTGTAATCATAGCGCTCTGGGAGGTGGAGGTGAGTAGATTACCTAAGCTCAGGAGTTTGAGACCAAGCCTGATCCAGAGTGAGACCCTTGTCTCTAAAAATAGCTGGGCATTGTGGCAGGTACCTATAGTCCCCACTACACAGGAGGTTGAAGCAAGGGGATCACTTAAGCCCAAGAATTTGAAGTTTCTATCAGCCATAATGCCATGGCACTCTACTGAGGACGGCAAAATGAAACTCCTGTCTCAAAAAAAAAGAAAAACAGAATATTCTGTTTAAATATTACTGTTATATATGATTTATATTTAGCATCTTATTTTGTGCCTTTATGATTTCTTTTTCATCCTTTTCTTGCCATTTTTAGAATATTTTTTAAAAGTTATTTCTTAAAATTCAATTATTTTGGAAATTATTAATTTATACAGCATAACATGCATACTTTAAAGTCTATACTGTTTTTAACTGTCTCTCCAACAATTCAGAGTCCTTAGAAAGCTTCCATTTGCCTATATCCTGGCTTTTTTTTTTTTTTTTTTGGTCTTAATTCTGATTTTTGTTTAAAGCCTTTATGTGATTTTTTTATTGGTTTATATAGAGGTCATTTAAAGTCACTCGTATACTATGTATAAACTACTTTCTTCATTTCTTATTTCTCTTTTGATATACCAATTGGTATCACTTTTGTTCTTCCTGAAGTATATTTGTTAGCTTTTTTTGTTGTTGTTGAGACAGTCTCACTTGTCTCCCTCAGTTGAGTGCTGTGATATCATATCTCACAGAAACCTCAAACCCTTGTCTGAACTTCCAAAGTAGCTAGCTCTACAGGCACCCACCACAATGCCTGGCTATTTTTAGAAACGTGGGTCTCGCTTTTGCTTAGGCTGGTCTCAAACTCCTGAGCTCAAGCAATCCACTCTCCTCAGCCTCCCAGAGTGCAAGGATTACAGGTGTGAGCCACTGCTCTGGGCCCTTTAGCTTTATTTTTAATGAGTTGGTGTTTGTGACAAATTATTTCTATGTTTGTCTTATAATGTTTTCTTTTTTGCAAGATAATTCCACTGGATAGATAGTATGTACAATCTAAGGAGGTTACGTTATAGTCTTTAACATAAAGAAACTATCATTTTATCTTCCTGGATTCGTTGCTGCTGTTAGAAAGTTTGCTGTCGATTTAACTGTAACTCCTTTGTTCGTACCCTTTCTCTCACTGCTTTTGAGATTTTCTGTTTGTTGGCCAGCCACAGTGGCTCACACCTGTATTCCTAGCACTTTGAGAGGCTGGAGTTGCAGATTGCTGGAGCTCTGGAGTTTGAAACCAGTCTGAGCAACAGTGAGTCCCTGTCTCTACTAAAAATAGAAAAATGGGCCAGGTGTGGTGGTACACACCTATAGTCCCAGCTACTTAGGATGCTAATGAAGTAGGATTGCTCAGGCCCAGGAGTTTGAAGTTGCTGTGAAAAAAGATTGTGTTTGTCTTTGATTGTATGAAGTTTTACCATTATGTGTCCAGTGCGGACTTTTTTTTCCTGTATATTTCTGCTTGGACTTGATTGGATATTTTGAATCTATGGATTCAATATCTTCCATTAGCTCTGAAAAAATTTAGTCATTATCTCTTCAAATATTATCTTTTTAAAAGTATCTATTTTTCAGTAGTAATTGCTATTTATCTGGGCCTGATCTATTAAATTCATCCACTAAAATAGTTAAGAACAAGTCCTAGCACTCAGCATGCTTATTTTCATCACAATACTGGGTAATACATCTTTCAATGGAGGGAAAAAAAGATACTTTGAAGAAATCCTGACTAGATGAGGGGTGTGGCTAGGGAAGGCTTCCTGGAGAAACTAATACCTAAGCTAACAACAATATGGAGGAAAACAAGTGCATCCCATTTCTCAGAAGTCAAAAAAAATGTTAACCAAACATAGAATTTGACCAAAAAAAATAGTAATGGAAAGTTAGCTTGGAACTAAATAGCATAAGGCCTTTGATGCCCAGCTATGAAGTTAGGGCTTAACTTTGGTAGACAGAAGCTATTCAGAATATTTCAGTGGAGGAATTAGTCTTGTCCACTTTCTGTTTTAAAATGCAACAATTTATATGGATTAAATGTGTATAAAGACATGATTTTATGGGCTTATCTCTAGTGCTTTGACTACTGCAACTTAGACATGCATAAAGCCTCTTTGATCTAATATGTAAACATTAAAGCAAGTTTATTGAATTTGTATCACATACATTTTAAATTGTATAATTGTTTTGAAAGTTGGAAACATGCACAATTCTTTATACATTCCCCTCCAAAAAAAGTCCTTTTTTGGGTAGTTTTTGCAATTGACAGAGCATATGGAAATTTGTCATTAGTTATGATCATAGGGTTTAGTTTTTTTTAACTGCCAAAGTATATTTTTAAGATTAGAATTGACATTTTTTTTGTAATTTAAAGGCAATTCTTAGAGTAAAAAAAATAATTTTTACCTTATAGAGTCTTTGAAATTTCTTTTTTTGTTGTTGTTGGTTTTTAGTTTATTTGTTTTGAATGGCAAGAACATTAATGGGGAATTCTGGTTCTCTTTTTTTAATTAAATCATAGCTGTGTACATTAATGCAACCATGGGGTACAGTGTGCTGGTTTTATATACTGTTTGGAATATTTTCATCAGACTGGTTAACATAGCCTTCACTGCATTTTTTTAGTTATTGTGTTAAGATATTTCTATTCTACACTTAATAAATTTAACACGTACCCTTGTAAAATGCACCGTAGGTGTGATCCCACCAATTATCCTCCCTCTACCCATCCTTCCCCCTCCTCTCCCCTCCCTCTCCTCTTTCCCCTTCTTCTTGGGCTATAGTTAGGTTATGGCTGTCATATGAAAGTTATAAATTGGTTTCTTAGTAGAATCCCTATTTTGATATATGTTTTACCATTAAGAAAAGAGTTTAACAGATGTACTGGCAACGATGTATTTTCTAATATTTGAACATATTGTATCCTACATGGAAGAAAACTGAAGAAAAGATAAGTAGTGAGTAGGAAAGCAGGTTAAAAGAGAAAATAGGTAAAATATAAGGAATACAGCAAAGTGTTTCTCCTATTTCTAAATGAAAAAAGGGAAGACTTTAGAAAATAAAACATATTTAAAGTTAAATTTCTGCCTTGGCATATGCACTTTCGTGACCTAACCAAATTACTTCGCTGTGTTTCAGGATTTTTTACTTGTGAAATGTGATTATATAACAAACCTTTGTGAGTTTCTGTGAAGATTAAATGAGCAGCAATACCAGCTACTTAGCTGAGCCCTGACTTGTAATTTTACTGAGCCCTTATTATGTTTTATGCATTGACCTAAGCGCTGAATAGCCTTTATCGTCACAATAACCCTCAATTTGTGGCTGAGAACACTGTACTGCAGAGATGTTAAGTATATAATCAAGACCACACCAGTAAGTAGCAGCCACAGATTTCAACCCAGGCATTCTGACCTCAGAGCCCAGACTTATAACCATTATGTGATGTTCCTGTAATCCTTATTAAACTGAGGACATTCCTTTTTACAAGAACAGTGTTATGTAGTAATATAATTTTTTTTAATTGACAGAGTATTAGATCATTGGATATTCCAGTGTCTTAGAGCAACCTGTTATGATGTGCACAAATTTATTATACAGTATTGCTAACAAATTGTAATCTGGTTTTTGTATAAATGCTTTTAGAAACAGAGACTTTATTACATTTTAAGGCAGACCATTCTGTTTCTAGTTAGCCCAGAATGTAAGGAATTTATCTTGTGCAAGGTTGTCCTCACTACCTTTTACTCAATGATTCTCATTCTCTGTCCTGTGAGGAAATAGTAAGTGGGCAGCATTCATAGACAAATTTATACGTGTGTGTGTGTGTGTGTATTTTTTTATTTCATTTTATTTTTTAGAGACAGGGTCTTGCCATGTTGCTCACCAACAATCCTCCCACCTCAGCCTTCTGAAATGCTAGGATTACAGGAATGAACCACTATCCCTGGTCAATAGATAATTATTAAATGTTTAGACAGGAGTCATTTTCCCCTCATCCTAGGCTAAACCTAATCGACTATTTTACAAACAACACATTTCCGTACTCTACTCAAGTGAGGGCTTTCTGTTCCCAATACATTCCAGTTCTTTTTAAAAATGTGTTTAGTTTAAACCAGCAGTTCTCAACCTGTGGGTCACGACCCCTTTGTAACAATGAAAATACATCCTGCATATCAGATATTTACATTATAACTCATAACAGTAGCAAAATTACAGTTATGAAGTAGCAACGAAAATGATTTTATGGTTGGGGGTCACCACAACATGAACTGTATTAAAGGGTCGCGGCATCAGGAGGCATTAGGAAAATTGAGAACCACTGCTCTAAACTATATGTACCAAATTCTGTATAATTTAGATTTCTTACAAGGTTTTTATATCATTTATATAGAAAGAAAAAGGAAAAGAAAATTAAAATATCTCCAGATCTGAACTGTTTATTTATGAACTCAACAGAGATACATTTCTTACAGTGACTACCACTAGTTAATATTTAATAAATATTTATGCACCACATCTGTCTCTAAGCTCCTGCCATATAACTTATTTAACCCTGAAAATAATCTTGTGAGATACATGCTGTTCTCCCGATTTAAGCACAGAGATGTTAAGTAATTTACCCTGTATTACTTGGTTTGTATTCCCTGGATCTCTGTGCCAAAATTGAGATTCAAACCAAAGGAAATTTAACCACTGTGCTAGACATACTAAGATCTTTCGTGACCACATTTGAAAACTTACCTACTTTTTATATCAATTTTCTATAAGAATGTGTCACACATAAAATGAGCTGTTGGAATAGCTTATTTGTAATTTGGGGAATTCAGAAGTCTAAAATAGAAGTCTTTGCTGAATTGAATTTCAGCTAATAACTGTGTAGCTTTGCCTGTTTGGTATGGAAAGTGTGGATAATATCCACTTTAAAAGGCTATTTTAATGATTAATATGCACATATACCTGTTTGTGTACATGTGTGATTATACTACTATATACTTAAGTATACACATACACAGAGAGTCTAGTATAGTTACTTACAATGCCTTTGAATGATGAGAAATAGCCAAGCATAGCAATTAATCGAATAGGCTTCAAAACAGCACCAACTAGATTCAAATCCAGGTTTTGCCCCTTACTGGCTATATGATCTTGGGCAAATTTCTTAACCTCTCTGTGGCCTAGTTTTCTTATCTGTATTATGACTATGATATTCATAAGTCTACTTATGAGTTTATTATTTATAAAGCATTTGGATCAGAACTTGCATCTAGAAAGCTGTATGTAAAGGTTAAAGTACTATTATTTTACATTACTGTCTACCCAAGTATCTGTTTTGTTATGTTATTTAATGTTTGCCTGGCTTTAAACTAGTAATTTTTTTAAAGGAATATAAGACCAAATATGAAATATATTCATTAAAATCAGTTGGTCAACACCATCTTACATTACAGAAGAGAAAGGGAACCCCAAAAGTAAGTAATTTGTAGTTTAGGCAATATTCCAGTGATTACCAGGTTATTTATCACCTGAACCAGATCTAGTACTCTAATCTTCTAGCTGTATTATAAATAAAAAGACCTAGTGTGAATTAAAAACAGAATAATGAACTTCAATACAAAGAATTTTAATTTCATAGTAGAATTATTAGAAGTGTTTCAACACTATTTGGGATTACCCAAAATGGTTAGATGGTCCTTTTTGAAAAGGAAAATAGAAGCAGCATAATATTCTTTATGAGAAGAAAGGACTTGAATTTTTAGTCTTCTGTGTAGCCTCCTACCATCAGTTTGATATCAATTAATCAGTATCCTTGAAGCATTTCCCACTGATTCAGTATCCTCTGAGTTGAAAATAAAATGTAAGGTCTGTATACTTAGGTTCTTAATTGATGCTAACATTATTTTGAGTACCGTTTAGTTCTCTTTACAAAGAATTACCTTAATGAAATTTGTGTAATGTTTGAATATGCTTTGTTCTGTAGCCATTATATTAGAGAATTGTTCAATAGACTAGTGAAATTGGTTCAATTTAAAAATAATACTGTGGACTATTATCTAATTCAGGTTCAGACTCAATGTAATCACTTGTACAGGAAGTAGACTGTACCCTCGGCAGGTGGTTTTGCAACTCAAATATTTTCTTTGCTTGGATTGGTTAAATTCTTGTAATACCTGTTAGCATAAGATGATCCTATTTTGGTGACTTTAAGCTAATCTCAAACCCTTTTCTTTATTCTTTGAAAATATTAACTTTCAGTTTTAAGTAGCAAGCGATCCTAGTAAGTAATTTTAATGTAATATTTCATTTACAGATTGCCCAAGAACTCCAGATACTCCAAATAGTGACCCTCGTTGCTCTACTAGCAACAATAGATTGATGGCCTTACAAAAACAATTGGATATAGAACTTAAAGTCAAACAGGGTGCAGAGAACATGATACAGATGTACTCAAATGGATCTTCTAAGGTTAGTACAGTAAATAAATGTAAGTGTATTCTCTTTTATTTGCACATTCCATAGTTGTGAAGGTTCTCCTATTCGCTAAAATTGATTTGTAATACCAGCATCAATGCTGTGATACTTTGGCAGTCATTTGTAGCACAAGGGAAGAAAAATTCGAGCTGGCACATATGTTCCTAGCTGAGGTCCCACAAGGTGATGTTCTGCCTTCTTAAGCTATCTATAAACAATTAACCTTTTAAAAATTATTTAGTGCCCCCTTTTTTGCATTCTTGGTTGGTAATTTCCCTATCTCAACACTATATGATGATTTCTGGTCTCATTTTGGCTTCAAAAATTGCAAGAATAAACAAAAAAAACTTGGAAATAATTTTTTTGACGTAATATTTTAAAAGTTATTAATTCCCACCAAAACCCAGTTAATCAAAAATGTGACTGTATAAAGGGTACACAGGAGCTTTCTGTACTTGTAACTTTACTATAAGTCTGAAATTATTTTAAATTAAAAATTTATTATAAAAAATTAAGGCCATAATGAATTTTTCATTGCAACACAGAGGTTTTTAGGAAACCCAGCATCAGTAGTTACTTGGCCTAAACCTGTGTGTTCTTAAGATCTGGTATGGGGCATATGTAGTGTTACTGGGAATGGTTGTTAATAATGGGAACATGTTCTTGTTCTCAGGTATAATGTCGCTATAAAAATCACATCAGGTTATCTTGAAGGTTCTTTCCAACCTGAGGTTCTGCAGTTGTAATAATTTTCAAAAATTTTGAGAAAGGTATATTTGTTATGGAATACACCTTTCTACCCTCAACTTGTTTATTTAAAGCTTTTTTTCTCTGCAAGTCAGTGGCGGGTGGGTTTCCACGTTTTAATGGATATCTCAAAAATAATTTGAGAATCAAATTTTTTAGATATTTTTTGTTTTAGTTTAGAAAGAATTTGAAATTGGGGAGGGGGAAATCTGTTCTTAAAGTTATGTATCCCAGCTACCCACCCAAAATGAAATTTAAGAAGATGATGGCCAAGCATGGTGGTTCTGGCCTGTAATCCCAGAACCCTGGGAAGCCAAGGCAGGTGGATTGCTTTAGCTAAGGAGTTTGAGATCAGCCTGAGCAGGAGTGATACCCCATCTCTACTAAAAATAGAAAAAATAACTGGGCATTGTCTGTAGTTCCAACCTCCTATTGGAAGGTTGAGGCAAGAGGATCACTTAAACCCAGAAGTTTGAGGTTTCTATGAACTGTGAGGCCATGGCACTCGAGCCAGGGCAAGAGTGAGACTCTGTTTCAAAAAAAAAAAAAAAAAGAAAGAAAGAAAAAAATACATATGTATTATAAATAAGATTTTTTTTAAGATTAATTATAAAAATTAGATAGATTTTATATTTTAAAGGAAATTTTCATTATTTTTAGAGAAAGTATAATTGTTTCTATTTGATATTATGATGAGCTACTGGGCAGGATACTGTTTCACTAACTTTGAACATCTATTATGGGAGGATAGAGTAGTTATTTTCTGTAGTTTTATTTTGGGTATTGACCTTTTGTTTGGGAGACTTTTCTCATTTTTATAAAATGTTATTTTGGACCTATTTTAAGAATAAATATTATGCATTTTAAAGTTAAATTAATCCAGCTACTGCCCTCTTGAGTAAGGTTTCTTAATCTGGAGTTCATGGATTAGTTAAGGGGTTTATGTGAATCCTTTTACATGATAGGAAAAACAGGTGTGTATGTTAATAGTAGGAAGAATGAAAGGGCCAGAGGTCGTACCATATTCTCACAGTGGTCTGCAATCCCTGAAAGATTAAGAGCCACTGCTACAAATTGAACAGGGTTATAACTATATTAAAAGTAAAATAAATAGATAAAATAACCATAGGTCCAAAATGAACAGGTCTGTGAGAATCCCATTAAAACAAATATGTAATTTCCCATAACTTTTTATTTTTTTTTATTTTTATTTTGTTTTACTTCATTTTTTTTGAGATAGTCTCAGCTTATCATGTGTTTGTTGGCCATTCGTCTATCTTCTTGGGAGAAGGTTCTGTTTGAGTCTCTTATCCAGTGATTAATTGGATTGCTTGCTGTTTTCTTATTGATTTGCTTGAGTTCTTTATATATTCTGGCTATTATTATATATATCCTTTGTCAGATTTGTAACATGCAGATTATCTTCCATTCTGAAGGTTGCCTGTTTGCTTTGTTTATTGTAGCGTTAGCTATGCAAAAGTTTTTAAGTTTGAACAGGTCCCAGTTATTTATTTTTGTTGGGCTCTTCTTCATAAAATCTCAACAACACTAAATATGACAGAATCTCCAGTCTTAATGTATCTCAAACTTATATGTATTAAGTGATTACCCAGAAAATTTCTGGATTCTTTCAGCTATATTGATCCCACCTTTCTCTAAAAATTCCTTTGACTACTTGTAACTTTCTGATGCATACAATAATTATCTATATCTCTTACCAGGTAACATCCTTATTGATTAAACTTTTGTATATTTTCACTGGTTCTGACAACATTTAACATATGTAGAGTAAGCCATAAATGTGTGGTGAGAAAACAATGATTGGCTTACTTTACTTCTGAAAGTTGTATATCTGTGGTAGTTTGTGTTTTAATAGCCCACTACAACTTGTGAAACAGGTTTATTTTATTTTTATAAAATAAAAAATAATATGTAATTATTTTTACTTATAGTTAATCTTTCCTAAGTTTTTGTCACCATTAAAGTCAGCATTTTCTAAGTATCTAAACTAGTTTATGTACTCTAGACCTACCTTATCTCTTTGTCTTACACATATTAGATGCTCAATAAAAAACCCATTAAATGCCTCAAGATACAAAACTGACAATAAAAATTCACCAAGTGCTAGAAAACATAAAACTGATAAGTAATAACTGTATATTTCTTGTGACAGATAGTATCTACCATGAGTTTTAAAAGCCTCCATCATACTTTGACATCTGTGCAGATCCTTCAGAAATCTGTGTGGGAAAATTCACTTTAAAAATGAAATACAAGTGCATATAGCTTGCATGTTGAATTGAAATAAGTGAGAAAGGAGTATATTGATGAAGAAGTAAATGGCAGAACTAATGTCATTTTGTGTAGTAATAAAATAATAAAAGGTGTAGCTTAATTGAAAAGTATAAGATATAATTTACTTAATATTTTTACTTTTACATTAAAACCTCATTGAAATATGATACTTAATCATTATTGTTATTGCTCTAAACTAGTTTATGTACTCTAGACCTACCTTATCTCTTTGTCTTATACATATTAGATGCTCAATAAAAACCCATTAACTGCCTCAATGATACTTTTAATGATGCCTCAAAGACTTTTAATGATAATCATGTTCTAGAAATATGATTTTAGTTCTTATCTAATGTTTATAAAATATCTTTCAGCAGATAGTATCCCCTTTTATATAGTTCCTTTAAGAGCCTACAGCTTAGAGGATATAGTTAACTCACTCAAGTTTACATATATAAGTTTTTTTTGTTTGTTTTTTTTTTGAGACAGAGCCTCAAACTATCCCCCTGGGTAAAGGTGCTGTGGCATCACAGCTCACAGCAACCTCCAACTCCTGGGCTCAAGCGATTCTCCTGCCTCAGCTTCCCAAGTGCCTGGGACCACAGGCACCCACCACAACGCCTGGCTATCTTTTGGTTGTAGCTGTCATTGTTGTTTGGCAGGCCCGGGCTGGATTTGAACCCGCCACCTTAGGTGTATGTGGCTGGTGCCTTAGCCACTTGAGCCACAGGCGCCGAGCCCATATATAAGTTTTGTGCTTAAGTCTATCTGATTGTAAAATATATTTGTCCCATTCAATTATGACTAAGTTTTTCTTGTACTCTGATCTGATCTTAAAACACAGTCATGCATCACTTAACAATAGGGGTACATTCTAAGAAACAATTTTGCTGTTGCATTAGAGTGAATTGACATAGACCTAGTTGACAGCCTGCTGTACACCTAGGCTGTGTAGTGTGCTCCTTGGCTACAAGCCTATACAGCATGTTAAATAAAGATACAATATTATAATCGTAGGAGACAGCTGTCATATATGCAGTCCATTATTGGCCTAAATGTTATACAGCACATGACTACAATCTACAGTTTGTCTGATGTTGCAAATACTGGATGGGGGGAGGAATTACAGTAAAAGAAAAGTATTTTCATTTTAAATTTGGAAGCTGAATAGAAGAATTCATAAAAGCATCTATAATAAACACCAAATTCACATTATTGTCCTTATTCAGAAGGCATGATAGGCAAGTGTGTGTGTGTGTGTGTGTGTGTGTGTGTGTGTGTGTGTCTCCTTGATGGTGCAAACTGATGTCTGAGGGACTTAGTAAATGCTTCAAGCCTGACTCGTTGATGTTAAATCTAAATGTTTTATATTTATTAAAGAATAAAATCTGGTTCCGAAATGATTTAAGAATCTGAAAGAAATGGAAGAAAAACTTATAAATTTACTAATCAATTTTTCCTCCATAGGATATTAAATTGAGTTTGGTATTCAACAGAATATATTTCTGCTTACTTTTATTATCCTTCCGTACTAGCAGAATTACTCTCCCATCATGCACATTTCCATCCTCCCGTTTATTCATGCCATGTATCATAGAACATGTGTGTTTGACTTACTGAAATAATGCTGACTGATGCCTGTCTCTAGGTTCTAAGAGATTTCAGCATCTTGGAGAGTATTGGTTGTTTGTACACTATTTTTTTTCCAAATTGGTACTGATTGCCTTAGTGATAAAAGTAGAGATGCTTAAATAGTATACAAAGATTGGCCTTTCTGGTAAATACGTGCTTCCTAACTTGATGCTTAGTTCAATCTGTTACTACTTGTTGTTTTGGGTACAAGTCTTTGACAACTACTACAACTCTAAAAGCAGGAAGTGGTATTAACTTCTGATACTTCCTTTTAAACATCTTGTATTAGTTTTCTATGACTGTTGTAACAAATTATCAGAAATTTAGTGGCTTAAAACAACACAAATTTATTACATAATGATTTTGTACTTACACATATTGTTTAAAATGGATTTCACTGAACTAGAATCACAGTGTTGGCAGGACTATATTACCTTTTATAGGACATAGGGAAAAATCTGTTTCCTATTCTTTTCAGCTTCTAGAGGCTACCCATATTCCTTGGCCCCTGGCCATCTGGCTTTCTCTTACAAGCCAGCAACAATGGGTCCTGTTTTCCTGACATCACATCACTCGGATCTCTTTTTCCTCCTCCTTTCACATTTAAGGAATTTTGCCATTACATTGGCACTAGCTAGATACTTTTAAGGTCAGGTGATTAACAGCCTCATTTCTATCTGCTAGCTTAAGTCTCCTTTGCCGTATAAGGTAACATTAACAAAATTCAGGGGCTTAGGATATAGACATCTTTAGGTGGGCTATTATTTGGCCCAGTAAAATCCCTTCTGTATTCACACTCAGTGTTACTAGAACTAAACAAGTATGGCAATGACATTATTTCACTTAATTCAGAACCTTTCTGTGAAGTCTTAGAAGATGACAGAAGTTTATTCAGTATGACTTTTTCCCCAGCTTCATTAAGAAAGTCCTATTTCTGGCTTCGTGCCCATAGCACAGTGGCTACGGTGCCAGCCACATACACCAAGGCTGGCTGGTTTGAACCCAGCCCAGGCCAGGTAAGCAACAGTGACAACTGCAACGAAAAATAGCCGGGCCTTGTGTCAGGCACCTGTAGTCCCAGCTACAGGAGGCAAGAGAATCACTTAAGCCCAAGAGTTTTAAAATTTACCTTTATATGTGAAGCTTCTTGAAAAGTTAACTGAAATATAATGGGAAAGGAAGAGACTGTCTAAATTTTTCAGGCTTAATGACAAAAGAATTAATTTTTTACCATCTGGGTCAGAGTTATTGATCACAGTAAAGGAAAATTCTTTAGATTTTTGTAAAGCAAAGACAAAAACATGAATTTGGATATGGATTTTTCTCTTAAGCAGTAATATTCAAACACCCTTCAGTATTTATCAACATATGAATGGATAAAGATATACATATACTGAAATAATATTCAGCCTTAAAAAGGAGATAACTGCCATTGATGACAACATGGATGAACCCAGAGGACATTATGGTCTATCTTGTGGGTTCGTCCATGAAATAAGCCAGATGCAGAAAGAAAAATACTGTACAGGGTGTTCGTATGATCTCACTTATATGTGAAATTAAAAAAAGAAAAGATGAATAAATAGGAACAGTGGAGTAGTGGTCAACAGCAACAGGGTGGAAGAAGAAATGGGGAAAAGTAGGTCAAAGGGTACAAATTTGCAGGTAGGTAGGATGAACAAGCCTAGTAATATGTGGTACAGCATGAGGAATGTGAGTTAATAATATTATATACTGAAAATTTGCTGAAAGAGTAGCTTTTAGGTGCTCTTTTTTTGTTGTTGTTGGTGACAGAGTCTCACCATTTTACCCTCGGTAGAGTGCTGTGGTGTCATAGCTCACAGCAACCTCAAACTCTTTGGCGTAAGGGATTCTGTTGCCTCAGCCTCCCAAGTAGCCCTGCTGTTTTTTGGTTGCAGTTGTCATTGTTGATTTTGGCTGCCATGGGCTGGGTTCAAACCTGCCAGCCTCGGTGTACGTGGCCAACACCCTACCCACTGAGCTACAGGGGCCATCAAGGTGCTCTTAATGTGTGTACACACAAAAATTATACAAGGTGATAGATTAGCAAATTTGTTTGACTATAGTAATCATTATATATATATTAAAACATGCTATATACCACAAATATATACAATAAAAATAATTTTTAAAATACAACTTTAATAAGACTTACTTGTTTTTTCTCAAATTGTCTTAACTAATGAATTGTTTTTCTCAATTTTCACTATATAAGTTTGATGGGTTTTTTTAATATAAATTATCTAGAAGATTGTATTTTACAGTGCTCACCATGTTCTTTTAACTCTTCTTCACTTGTGATGTTATCAGTTTAGGAGATATGAAAATGTTTCATTTGTCCCTTTATCTGCTTACCTTTTCTAACTTATTTTTAATAGGATCGGAAGCTCCATGGTACAGCTCAGCAACTGCTTCAGGACAGCAAGACAAAAATCGAAGTCATACGAATGCAGATTCTTCAGGCAGTTCAGACCAATGAATTGGCTTTTGATAATGGTGATGGAATAGAGATAAATTGTCATTCTTCTCATTAGGGGCATATGGTGCTAAATAAATCTTCTATAGTGATTCAAAGTTAAGGGAGAGGAAACTTTTTTTTTAAATCTTGAGTTACAGTCTTTAAATGGATGGATACTTTTAGGTATTTGGCCCTCATGTTTTAAGTAGCTACTGATCTAGTATATAGCTCTTTATTTTAATTGACTATCAAATATTTCTAATTCATTTTTTAAAAAACTGTTGGCTCTTGGAGGATATAGCTTTGTTGGGGGTTTTGTTTGTTTGTTTCTTTGTTTTCTTTGAATTTCCAAAGGGAATCTTTATAGCTGATTACTAAAAGACTAGAAACTATCTCAGTCTCATGATATTATAATATATGAACAACTCAGTTCTACAATCCTTTAGTCAGATTTAAATTTAGTTATATAATAACTAAAATGGAAAGCTCACAGTTTCAACATTGTATCTATTATTAGTTCAGTATTTATTGATAATAATGTCATAGGAATTCATTTCTCTTCATGATTTTTAATCATTACAAATTAGAAAGCCAAATAAATGGTTCAATTAACTTTCTTTTATTTTTCTTCTAGCAAAACCTGTGATAAGTCCTCTTGAACTACGAATGGAAGAATTAAGGCATCATTTTAGGATAGAGTTTGCAGTTGCAGAAGGTGCAAAGAATGTAATGAAATTACTCGGCTCAGGAAAAGTAACAGACAGAAAAGCACTTTCAGAAGTAATTTTAAACAAATATTTTAATTTGTTTAATAAATACATTATTCAGAGTTGTGGTTATTTAAATGACAATTGTCTTTTCCCTGTGCAAGGCTCAAGCAAGATTTAATGAATCAAGTCAGAAGTTGGACCTTTTAAAGTATTCGTTAGAGCAGAGATTAAATGAACTTCCCAAGAATCATCCCAAAAGCAGTATTATTATTGAGGAGCTTTCCCTGGTTGCATCGCCAACCTTAAGTCCACGTCAGAGTATGATATCTACACAAAACCAGTATAGTACGCTATCCAAACCAGCGGCATTAACAGGTATGTAGCACATATGTTATGGTTTTTTGTACATTTTTATTTATATCTGGTTCTGGTTTAATAATTGAAAGAAAAAGTGCACAGTTTTTTAAAATTATGGTGAGATACATATAAAATATATTGCTTTAGCCATTGACATTTTATACAATTCAGAAGCATTTAGTTGTACCATCATTACTGTTTCTGTGGTTCCAGAGTATTTTTATCACCCCAAAAGGAAACCAGTACCCATTAAGCAGGCACTCCCTATTCGCCCTTACTCCTAGTCCCTGGCAGCCTCTAATTGGCTCTCTGTCTCTATGGATTTGACTTTTGTAGATATTTCATATAAACAGAATTACATAATTTGTGGCCTTTTGTGTCTGGCTTCTTTTACTTAGCATAATTTTTTCAAGATTCACTCATGTTACCGTATACATCAGTACTTCATTCTTTTTCATGGCTAATCATAATCCATTGCATGGAATACTGACTGAGCATCTCTAGTCAAAAAATCTGAAATCTATAATGATTTAAAATCTGAAACTTTTGAGCACTGTCATGATGCTCAGGAAATTCTTACTGAAGCATTTGGGATTTCGGATTTACAGAGTATGGATACTCAACTGGTAAGTATAATGCAAACATTCTAAAATTCAAGAAAAATTGAAATCTCAGATGCTTCTGGACCCAGGGATTTCAGATAAGGGATACTCAGACTGTCCCACATTTTGTTTATTCATATATTAGAACACTTGGGTTCTTTCTACATATGGACTCTTGTGAACATTTGTGTGCAAGTTTTTGTTAGAACATCTATTTTCACATCTATACACCTGTGAGTATAATTGTTAGGTTTTGTAGTAACTGTATCTGAATCTTTGAAGAACTGGCAGACTGTCTTCCACAGCATTTGCATCTTTATATTTTCTAACAACATGTGTACAAAGTCCAGCTTCTAAATCCTCTCCAACACTTTCTTTTTTCTTATTATAGCTTTTCTAGCCAGGTCCATTATTGAAAATGGTATAGGGACATCTCCAGCTATTTTTGTGGAGCTGTCTGTATTTCTTCCTTCAGTTATATAAATTTTTCTTTTATAGTTTTTGGGCTGTGGTGTTAGGTCCATGTATGTTTATAACTGTTGTATCTCTTTTACCTTCTTTGTCTTCTGTTACATTTTTTTTCCTGTAACATTTTTAATTAAAGTCTATTTTTTATGATGTTAGTACAGCAACTCCCACCGTCTTTTGCTTACTATTTTCACTGAATATCTTTTTCTGTCCTACTTTCAATTTACGTGTGTTTTGGGATCTAACATAAGTCTCTTATTGTATTACTTTTTTTACTCCGTTCTGTCAATCTCTGCTTTTTAATTGAACAGTTTCATATATTTACATTTAAGGTAATTACTGATAAGATGCAATATAATTCTGTTTGATATTTAACCTAACTCCATTGCATAAGTTTATGGTACAATTCCCCACAAAACTGCCCTCCTCTCAGACACAAGCTGCAAGCTTAAAGTTTCCTGGACTGTGTGTACTTCTAACCAACTGGCTGCAAATTCTAGGATTCCTACTGCTACCTCAGACTCAGTAATTTGCTAGAACAAGTCAGGAAAACACTATGCTTATGATTATAGTTTTATTATAAAGGATACAAATTAGGACCACCCAAAGAAAAGTACAGAATAAGACCTGGAAAGGTCCCAAACATCAAACTTAGGTGCCTTTATGATATATCACCCTCCCCCAACACATTGAGGCTGTCACCAGCCAGGAAGTTCACTTGTACTTTATGTGTCAGAGTTTTTATTGGAGCTTTATTATATAAGTGTGATTGAGTGAATCCTTGGCCATTTGATTGAATTGAATTCAATCTTCAGCCTTCTACCCCCTCTCTAGAGGTCAGGAGGTCAGGCTAATATTCTGTGGCTCAAAGCTCCAATCCCCTAATGATATAACTAGTCTTTTTGTCATGACCAGCTCCCATCCCGAAATTGTCTAGGGGGCCCATCATGAGTCACCTAGTTAGTATTAAACTTAGGGTGTGGTCTGAGGGGTCCACCATGAATAACCTTTAAAGACCTCCAGTCACTGTAGAAATTCCAAGGGTTTAGAGCAGTGATTCTCAACCTTCCTAATGCCGTGACCCTTTAATACAGTTCCTCATGTTGTGGTGACCCCCATCCATAAAATTATTTTTGTTGCTACTTCGTAACTGTAATTTTGCTACTGTTATGAATCATAATGTAAATATCTGATATGCAGGATATATTTAGGTGACCCCTGTGAAAGGGTCATTTGACCCCCCAAGGGGTCACAACCCACAGGTTAAGAACCACTGGTTTAGAGGCTGCTTCACAGAAACCAGAGACAAAAACTAGCCAGATTATTTATTTTACAACCAAGAAACTTGACTGTCATTTTTCTGGGTTTTTTTGCAGTGTTTATTTTTTCTTTTCTGAAGTCTTCTGATACTACTTTCTTTTGTGTTTGATTGAATTTTTCTAGTTTGCTGTTTTTAATTCCCTTCCTTTTTCTTTTTTCTCTGTGTGTATCTATCTATCTATATTTTTTTAAGTAATGAACTTTGGGGTCTTTTAGAGTAGTTTTAGGTTCACAGCAAAATTGAGCAGAGAATATAGAGTCCTCATCAACCCCCTGTCTTGACATGTATGCACAGCCCCTTCTACTATGAACCTTTTGTACCAGAGTGGTACATTTTTAATAACTGATGAACCTACATTGCCAGGTTATTATCACCCGGAAGTCCTTGGGTGTTGTGCATTCTATAGGTTTTTTCACGTATCACTATTGTAGTTTTATACAGAACATATGCACTCCCCTAAATGTCCTCTGTGCTTTACCCATTCATCTGTTTCTTTTTCTAACCTCCCAATCCATGGCAACTACTAACCTTTATAGTTTTGCCTTTTCCAGAATGTCATATAGTTAGATTTATACAGTTATTTGTTTTAGCCTTTTCAGATTCCTTTTACTTAGTAATATTCAGTTAAGTCTTCTATGTCTTTTCATGGCTTGATAGCTCATTTTTGTTTAAGCACTGAATAATATTCCATTGTCTATATATACTACAGTTTTTTCATGCACCTACTGAAAGACATTTTGGTTGCTTCCATGTTTTGGCAATTATAAATAAAGCTACTATAAATATTCATATGGTGATTATAACTAACATCCTAAGTTTATAACAGTCTTATTTGAATTGATCCCAACTTCAGTAGCCTAAAACAGTGCCTCCCTCCCTTTATATTGTCAGAAATTATGTCTTTATACACCATGTGCCCATTGACATAAATTATAAATACTGTTGTATGCATTTTCTTTTAAATCATTAAGGAAACAAAAAGTTAGGAACCAAAAATATAATAATATTGGCCTTTTTTATAATTACTGTGTTTATTCTCTCTCTTCCTCTTGCTCTCTTTTTTGGTTTCAGGTTACTGTCTAGTGTCCTTTCATCTCAATCTGAATGGTTTCCTTTTCCATCTCTTGTGGGCAGGTCTCCTAGTGACCTGTAGCTTTTATTTGGGATTCTGTTTTTGTCCTTTATTTTTGAATAATTTTGCTATATATAGAATTTCTGGTTGACGTTGGTACCCTGCTCTCTTTATGCTTTCTGGTGAGATATCAGTTGTTAATGTTACTGTGGGTCCCTTACAAGTGATGATTTCTTTCTTTCTTACTGCTTTCAGAATTCACTTTGGCATTGGCTTTTCACAGCTTGAGTTTATCCTACTTTGAACTCTTTTCAGCTTCTTGATGTGTAGGTTCATGTCTTTCATAAACTTTGTCAAGTTTTCAGCCATTATTTCTTCAAGGGTTTTTTCTGCCACTTTTCTTCTTCTGGGACTTTTATTATGCATATATTGATGGGCTTCATGGTATTTGTCTTAGGCTTTGTTTTCTTTTTTTCATTTCTTTCTGCTCTTCAGACTGAACAATTCCAATTGACCAACCTACCTTCAAGTTTGCAGATGTCATTTCTTCCTCCATTTTCAAATCTGGTATTGAACTTCTCTAGTAAATTTTTTGTTTCCATTGTACTTTTCAACTCCACCATTTCTGTTTGGTTATTTTTTGATAATTTTTATCTTCCTATTGATATTCTCTATTTGTTGAGATACCATTTATCTTCCTTTAGATCAGTGTTTTTCAACATTGTTTTATCTCATGGCACCCTGGATTACAGTTAAACTTCCACAGCACACTGAAACTATGTTGATTTAAAAAAAAAAAAAAAAACTTATACTGTGCTTTGAACTGCTTTTGGAAATAATAATCTTTAAAAATTTTCCCAGCACATCTAAGATCCTCTCATAGAATTCCATGGCACACTGGTTGAAAATCACTGCATTAAATCTTTGTTCATAGTTTTTTAAAGATTTTTTAGCACATTTAAGACAATTGATATGAAGTCTTTATCTAATAAGTCCAATGTCTTGGCTTCTCCCAGGTCAGTTTCTATTAAGTTCTTTTTTTCCTGTGAACCGACAGTACTGTTACTGTGCTTGTTTCATAATTCAAATACTCCCCTAGAATATTTACCTCATAAGTCAGATGTTCCTCTTCCCAAGGATTTCTTGATAGCTACTGTATGTTGGAGGTAGTTATTTGTTCAGTGACTTTTATAACTTATTTTGTAAAGACTGTATTCTCTGTCAGGTATGGTCCATGAGGTGTCTATTTCATTAACATAGCCATCATCTAGAATTTTGAGAGATAATTCCTTTGATTGCTGAAGGAAACAAAAATGTCCCAAATTTGCAGCTGGGCTCTCTGTATCTGAAGTGTCACACCTTCAGCACTCACCCAAACAGTTTACTACTCCATGTTTCCCTGTGCAGACCTTGAGAATCAATCACAGGTGAGAGCTTAGGGTCTTCTCTGATGTCATCTGAAGAGGCCTCCCTCTTGCACTTAACCTTCTAGTCTCCTAGTAATATGTGGAAGCACTGCAAAGTTCTTACACTCCAAAGCACTAATCTTACTAGCTTTTTAGGATTTTTTCATTGTCTATTGTTTGCCTCAGTCGAAATTGTTTGTCTTAGGCTGCAGTAGCCAGTTCATTTGCCTTCAAGTACTTTTGACAGATGCCCTCCACTTACTTAGCTACCTCTCTGCCCTCAGAGATTTCCTAGTTAGGCAAAATAAAGGTGAGCTTTTTATTTTAGTCCTTCAGGGAGCCCTCAGACTGGTCAAAGCAGGCAACCACAATTCTTTGAGAATCAGATCTTTGCTCCTTCCAGCACCAGGAACCCATAGCAGGAGTGCAGGCTGCCGTCTTCAGTACTGCCACCGAAGTTTGGGGAGGGTGGGGAATGAGGCAAGGCTAAATACTCCTTGAAGCTTTCACACCAAGTGTCTGTTACCTTTCTTGATTTTAATTAAGCATTTACTTGGTAATAATAAACCTTCTACTGTTTTCCAGAGTTCTGATAAGAAGTTAATTCTGATGATTTTTCACCAGTTTCCTTTTATTTTTTTTTTTTAATTCTTTGAAGAAACTGTCTTTAGACTTTCCCGTTCCACCATTTTCTGAGACATTACCTACAAAGGCTTTTATTGGCCCATGTGAACATGACATATTCTGGTTACACAGACTTTCCAGAATCTTTAAATTTTCTTATCAATATTAATGTCAATAAGAACTTTACCTTATGAAAATGTTCCCTGATATTGCATAGCATGCTATCACATTCTAGTTGATGTATCAGTAATCAATTTTTTACTATGCCAAAATTGTACTTTAAAATTTGAGGATCAAATTTACAATTAAACTTTGCTGTTACTATGAATTTGTATCAGTCTTAACCTGCAACTCCAAATTGCATTCTTAAATCTGAGGCATCCTAGGATATCAAAGTGAATTTGTAGGAGCACAATAGATATTTTAAGTTTTTAAGGGAAACACAGCATTAACTGCCCTTCCTATAGTCACCATTCAGACTAGTAGGTCAAGGTAATTTTAATTTCAGCATTAGGTGGAACTACATTCCTTTCGATGATGTCATATATTTGTGAAGCTGAATTTACTTGGTTGCTATGATTTTAAAAAATGCCATGTGGAGTAGGGAATCAGGGTAGTAGTTTGCAAACTGATTCTGAACTACAAGAAGTTTTATGGAGTCCAATAGGTACACACATCCCATTAGAAAGTAATTCTACTTGTTTAAAGAATAAAATAAAAATACTTTTCTTACGGTTATATTATTTTTTCAAATAGCTGTTTGTTAGGATCTCAGTGATCTCCTATGTCTTGGCCTGCACTGTTAATGTCTTTTGGGCAACCTGAAAAAATACAGCATTTGGCTTGGCACCTGTAGCTCAGCGGCTGGGGTGCCAGCCACATACATGGGAACTGGTGGGTTTGAATCCAGCCCCGGCCTGCCCAACAACAATGACAACTATAACAAAAAAACATCTGAGCATTGTGGCAGGCACCTGTAGTCCCAGCTACTTGGGAGGCTGAGGCAAGAGAATTGCTTAAGCCCAAGGGTTTGAGGTTGCTGTGAGCTATGATGCTATGGCACTCTACAAAGGGTGAGTTAGTGGACTCTTGTCTCAAAAAGAAAAAGAAAAAATAAAGCGTCAGGGTACCATGAACTTGACAAAGCTTTGGAACCTTTAGTCTAACCCCTGTGTGATAGCTGTTTATCTTTCCAGACATATCTTTATTACACTTACCATTTTCTCTCACAATTAAACTGGTTTATGCACAGTGCCTCCCCTATCCTGTTTAAATGTTTTTGCTTTGTTATCCATCTTATTGTATGTGTTTTTAATTATAACTAGAATATACACCTGTAAAGAACAAAGGCCTTAAAATCTATCTAATCCTTGCCCACAGCACAGGACATTTTATACATTTGACAAATAACTTGGTAAATAGTATTTGATAATTAGACAGGGACTGTGCTTGTTGTTGAATTTCACCATCTTTGGCTCAGTGCTGAACATATTGTTGATACTTAAAGAATTTCTGAATGAATCATTGATTAAAATATGGTTGAAAATATATGTATTTGGAAATTAGCAGTATTTCTAGAAAAATAATAAAGCCATGTTTCAGAAACTAAGTTGATATGGCTAGAATTTTTCTTTTCCTTTTTATTCTAGTCTGTTCTTCCTCCCAACTCTTGAATTTTAACTTCTTTTCAGTTCTTTCTTCCCTGTTCTTCATTCCTTTGCAGAGTTTTACTCAGATTTCACTCAAATTGTAAATTACCAATCTAAAAGGAAGTATTTTACAATCCTTAAGGCATTTTGGTTTTTGAAAGAAAATTTCTTTTTAGGCAGGGTGCAGTGGCTCATGCCTGTACTCCTAGCACTCTGGGAGGCCAAGGCAGGTGGATTACCTGAGCCCAGGAGTTCAACACCAGTCTGAGCTAGAGTGTGACCCTGTCTACTGAAAATAGAAAAACTAGCTGGCCGTTGTGGCAGGCACCTCAGGAGGCTGAGGCAGAAGGATCGCTTCAGCCCAAGAATTTAAGGTTGCTATGACACCACGGCACTCTGCCCAGGACCACAGAGTAAGTCTCTGTCTCAAAAAAAAATTTTTTTTCTTTAAGCTGCTAGACTACAAACTACATATGAAGTAACTAGGAAGAGAAATAGCACTTACATATAGACATGTTGGAAGATGAACGTGGATGAAGAGTAAGAGTGTTTGCTGTTCTGAATTTTTCACTGCGTGCTATTGTTTGTGGTTTGTCTCCCTTAGACTCTGGTTTCTTTTTTGGTTGTGTGTTTGTAGTACTGACATTTGCAAATGTGTTGCTACTGTGATATAAGGTATAATTGATTTTTTTGCTCTATATTTTGAAAAATTTATGAATTTTTATAAGAGGAGATTTCCTCAGAATTAACAAAAAGTTACTCAATTATACCAGTATGAAATACTGAATTAATAAGACAGATATAAAATAATTTTTCCAGACATTTGAAAGAAATAAAAAAGCATTTGCTTGTTCTATTATAATTCTTAGCTACTGCTTATGAATACAAACATTTACTTCTTGGATTTGCTTGTTTTAAAATTTTCATATTGTGGTTATGAAGGTAAAGAATGTACTTTTAAGTTATTTTTAATGTGGTTATATGCAATTACAATTGTGTCATCTCATAAAAGAAAGAATTTCTAGACGTTTAATAAAAATCTTAACTCCCTCCAGATTTTTTTTTCTAAGTGAAAGCAGGTGTTGAGCATTGTCTTGTCCTGATATATTGAAATTACTAAAATATTTAATAAGCTACCATGGTTTGAAGTAGTAGCCAGATGTTTTCAGTTTCCCCAGGATGACTTTTATAGCTGAGCATTTACAGTAGAAATGAGCTAAGTTTGCCAGTTTAACAATAACTAAAACCAAATAAAAAGCAAACACAACAAATTTTTTAAACTTAAATAAAAATGATATCCATTATATTTGTCTTATCACTTCACAGTAAGATTTCTTCAACCTAAAGAAACCTAAGATTGAAGCTGCACTCTCCACCTTGAATAGCTTTATTGAGGAATTACGTACTTACCATAGAATTCATTCATTTTAAGTATATAGTTATGCACTTTTTTAGTAAATATATATGGTATTTCCACCATTATCAGTATCAGATTTTAGAGTTGTTTTATTGAGGTATAATTGACATATAATAAACTTCATATATGTAAAGTATATAGTCTGGGCTTTCATAGTTTCCAATGAAAAATCTGCCGTTCTAGTCTTTATTCCTTTATATGCAATGTAAAAACCACTCTTGCTCCTTTTACTGTTTTTGGTTTATTACTAGTTTTGAGAAATTGGATTATGGTGTGGTTTGTTTCTTTTCTTTAATGTTCATTGAACTTCTTAGATACTTATTGGTTTTTTTAGTTCTCATTAAATTTGGAGAATTTTTAGCCATTTCTTTCTCAAGTGTATTTGTAATCCCCCAGTCTCTTTGGTGTTTCACCAGGAACTTGAGTTACACATATATTAGGCCACCCGAAGTTAAACTCACAGTCACCTATGTACTGTTTTTTCTTTTCTCTCTCCCAAGTCTTTCCTTTTTATGTTTGATCATTTCTGTTGGTATGTCTTCAAGTTCACTCAACTTTTTAAATTCTTTTTGCAATATTTAATCTGCCACCAATCCCATCCTGTGTATTTTTTTTTTCCCTAAGTCTCAGGCATTGCCATTTTTAAAAATCTCTATAAATTTGATTTGGGTCTTTTTTATTTCTTCCATGCCTCTATTCAACATTTTTAATAGATTGACTATTTTAATATCCTTGTCTGCTAATCCTAACATTTATGTCAGTTAGGCTACTAGTTTAATTTGTGATGTAGCAATAGAAGACAAACACACCTGGTAATCTTTGATTAATAGGCGGGCCTTATTAATTTTACCCTGTTGGATGTTTTGGTATTCTATAAATATTCTTGAGCTTTGTTATAGGACATAGTTATTTGGAAACAATTTAATCTTTGGGGTACTGCTTTTAAGATTTGTTCTATGCACATAGGGGACAAGAGCATCATTTGGCAGTAATTCTCTACTGCTAGGGCAAGACTCTCTGTGTACTCCCTTTAATGTCCCATAAACTGAGATTTTTAAGCCTGATTGGTGGGAATGGCCACTGTTCCTACTTGTGTGCGCTGAACTTTGTTCCTTCTACCGTTTTCAGGTGGTTCTTTCCTCTACCTCAGGTATTTTTTTCATACGGTAGATAGGTATCTTGAATACACAATGGGAAAAACCCTCTTTAACAGGTCTCTGTGCTCCTTTGGGAACTGTAGCTTCCTTGATTTCTCAGTACTTTCATTTTTGTGTCCTCAGCTTGGTTCCACCTGAGTTCCCCCCTCCCTAAACTCTTAAGACAATACACCTGAAAAATCTTAGGCCCCATTTTTTTTGTTTCCCATCTCTCAGATACACTGTTCTTCATTGCCTTATGTCCAATGTCTTTAAAACTTTTTAAAATATATTTTGTCTGATTTAATAATAGTTGTTTGAATTGGGAGACATTATTACTACTACTTCTTGGTTATAAATGTTAAGTCTTTCAGTTACTTTTAAATAATTAAAAACCTTAAAATAAATTTTTAATTATTTAAATTTAATAGGACAACTTTTACTGGGAAATATTTCTCCTCAAATGTTACGCTATGTGGAAAATCTAAAATCTTTTTTTTTTTTTTTTTGAGACAGAGCCTCAAGCTGTCCCCCTGGTAGAGTGCGGTGGCATCACAGCTCACAGCAACCTCCAACTCCTGGGCTCAAGCGAGTCTCCTGCCTCCACTTCCCAAGTAGCTGGGACCACAGGCACCCACCATAATACCTGGCCATTTTTTGGTTGCAGCCATCATTGTTGTTTTGGCGGGCCTGGGCTGGATTCGAACCCGCCACCTTATGTGTATGTGGCTGGCGCCTTAGGCACTTGAGCCACAGGCGCCAAGACTTCCTTTCCTATTTAGATGGCTTTTGTTTCTTTTTTCTTGCTTAATTGTTTTGGTAGGACTTCCAGTACTATATTGGGTAAAATTGATGATGAGAGGGAGCATCATGGTCTTTTTTGTGATCTTAGAGGAAAAGCTTTAAATTTTTTACTGTTGAATATGATTTTAGCTGTAACCTTTGCTATATGTCCTTTATTGTGTTGAGGAACGTTCCTTCTATATCTAATTTAGCTGACCCCGGTTGGGGAACAGTAAAAACAATAATGACAACTACAACAACAACAAAAAAAGCCGGGTGTTGTGGCAGGCGCCTGTAGTCCCAGCTGCTTGGGAGGCTGAGGCAAAAGAATTGCTTAAGCCCAAGAGTTTGAGGTTGCTATGAGCTGTTAGGCCACAGCACTACTGAGACTCTGTCTCAAAAAAAAAAAAAAAAAGAATGTTGAGTTTTGTCAAATCTTGGATTTTCATATAAATTTTAGAATTAGCATGTCAATTTCTGCAAAAAATAAAAGTCTAGGGATTGACTCTGTAGATAAATTTGGGGAATAAGGCATCTCAGTTATATTAAGTCTTCCAGTCCACGAACATAGGATAACTTCCCATTTATTCAGGTGTTCCTTTTCAACAGTAGTTTTTAGCTTTTACAGTGTAAGTTTTGCACTTTTTGATAAACTTATTCCTAAGGATTGCATTCCTTTTGATGCTATTGTTTTATTGTTTGGGTTTGTTGTTGTTGTTGTTATCTGCCATTTAAAAACAAGTTTAGGCCCGGCTCAATGGCTCATGACTGTAATTCTAGCACTCTGGGAGGCCAAGGCAGATGGATTGCTTGAGCTCACGAGTTTGAGACCAGCCTAAACAAAATTGAGACCCCCGTCTCTACTAAAAATAGAATAACTGAGGCAAGAGGATTGCTTGAGCCCAAGTTGGAAGTTGATGACGCCACGGCACTCTACCCAGGGCGACAGCTGGAAACTTCGTCTCAAAAAAATTAATAAAATAAAATAAAGTTTAATGTTATTCACAGTTTTTCTAGAATCAAGAGATACAACCTGCCATGCAGGGCCTCACAGAGAAGCACTAGTTTGGTCAGGAGACAGAAACAAGAGCTGGGGAAAACTTAGCCCAGGTCCTTTATTGGGGTTACTATGAGAAATGTGAGGCAGAGCAGGGTGAACAGTTTAAACTGGCTAGTTTGAATAATTCTGCTGAGCTTTGGGGTTTTGGAGCTATCCCTATTATCTGGTACCTCACCTTGTGTTGATTTAGGGTAGAAGACTGTTTGATAAAGGAGCTTGGGGGCAGTGGGTACTAGTTAGTTTGCATGTAAAAGGTGTGTTCTCAAGGATCCCTTGGCTATTTACAAGAATTAGCTAGCCCTAGGAGGGGCAATCTTTCCTTAGCCAGCAAGGTCACAAATGCCAGAACATTAAGAATAGAGAAAATAGGGGCGGTGCCTGAGGCTCAGTGGGTAGGGCACCAGTCCCATATACCAAAGGTGGTGACCTCGTCTGTAAAAATAGCCAGGCATTGTGGTGGGCACCTGTAGTCCCAGCTACTTGGGAGGCTGAGGCAAAAGAATCGCTTAAGCCCAAGGGTTTGAAGTTGCTGTGAGCTGTGACGCCACAGTACTCTACCCTGGGCGATATAGTGAGACTCTGTCTCAAAAATAAATAGAGAAAATACAGGTAAGGCAGGTGATTCATTCCTATAATCCAAGCACTTTGGGAGGTTGAGGCAGGAGGAATGCTTGAAGCCATGAGTTCAAGACCAACCTCAGTAACAGAATGAGACCCCATTTCTATAAAAAAAAATTTTTTTTTAAATTAGCCAGTTGTGGTGGTGCATACCTATAGTCATAGCTACTCAGAAGGCTGAGGTGAGAGGATCACTTGAGCCCATGAGTTCATGGGTGCAGTAAGCTGTGATCACACCACTACCTTCCAGACTGGGTGACAAAGGAAACCTATTGAGAAAAGAGAACAGTAAGGAAGGGGAAGAGAAGGGGGGGAGGGGAGAGAGGGGTTGGGAGGAGGAGAGGGAAGGGAGGGGAGAGGAGGAAAAAATATGGTTAATACAGTTGGCCCTGTGAGGAATAGAGGAATAGATGCCAAATAGACACATCCAAAATCTAAGAAAACACAGTTAGAACACTTATTTCCTTATTTTGTATAAGCTAGCTGTTCTCACATTTCTTTTGGCCTGATAACAATTTTTTTTTTTTTTTGGAGTGACAGAGTCTCACTTTATCTCCCTTAGTAGAGTGCCATGGCATCACGCAGCTTGAGCAACCTCCAACTCCTGGGCTTAGATGACTCTCTTGCCTCAGCCTCCCAAGTAGCTGGGGCTACAGGTGCCCGCCACAATGCCCAGCTATTTTTTTGTTGCAATTTGGCCAGGGCCGGGTTTGAACCTGTCACCCTTGGTATATGGGTCCAGCGCCCTACCCACTGAGCCACAGGCACCACCCTAGAACAATTCTTAAAAACCATAGAGCGAGTATAGGGTGCAGTGGCTCATACCTATAATTCTAGCACTTCGGGAGGCTAGAAGGGGAGGATCACTTGAGGCTAGGGAGTTGTGACCAGTCTGGGCAACCTAGTGACAACCCATCTCTACAAAACATGGAAAAATTAGCTAATTGTGGTGGTACATGCCAGTGGTTCTACCTACTCAGGAAGCTGAGGCAGGAGGACTGCTTGAGCCCAGGATTTTGTGGCTGCAGTGAGCTATGACTGTGGCACTGCATTTTAGCCTGAATGATAGAGCAAGACCCTGTCTCAAAATGTATATGAAAAAAGAAATAAAACAATATCCACCAACTGATGAGTTTCATTCAGCCACAAAAAGGAACAACACACTAAAACGTGCTATAACGTGGATGAACCTTGAAGACATTATGTTAAGTAAAGGCAACCAGATACAAAAGACCATATTGTGTGATTCCACGTATATGAAATGTCTGGAATAACAATAGGAACGAAAAGCAGATTGTTGGGCTCAGCGCCCGTAGCTCAGAGGTTAGGGCATTGGCCACACACACACGGAGGCAGGAGAATTCCAGCCTGGCCTGGGCCTGCTAAAACAACAATGACAACTGCAATAACAACAAAATACTTGAGCATTGTGGCAGGTGTTTGTCATCCCAGTTACTTGGGAGGCTGAAGCAAGAAAATCACTTAAGCTCAAGAGTTTGAGGTTGCTGTGAGCTGTGATGCCACAGTATTCTACCAAGGGCAACATAGTGAGACTCTGTCTCAAGAAAAAAAAAGTAGATTGTTGATTTACTTTTAGGGCTGAGAAGGAGGGAATAGTGAGTGACTGCTAAAGGTTATGGAATTTATTTTGAGGTTGATGAAAATGCTCTAAAATTGATTGTGGTGCTATGTAATACCCCTAATTGTATATTTTTATGAGTGAATTACAAGGAATATGAATTATATACAATTAAGTTGTTATTTAGAATACAAAAAGAGAGTTGGTGAGAGCTGAGCCAGCACACCAGCAATCAGGGGTGAAAAGTGTTTGGATTTGGATCAGCAGTGGGTGCAAGAACACAGCAGCGTCCTAGAACAGGGAGGGCACCAGGGTGGGCTGAGCCCAGGGGCTGAGGTACAGCATGGTGGGGACCTGGAAAGGGTGCCTGTTGGAGTTCCCTCCCATCACTAATAGGCTTCAGTGGAGTTAGGAGGAAGGTCTTCATAGAGAGTGAGCAAAGGAGGTGGGAAACTGGGCCTACATCTAAAAGCACAGAGCATGTTGACTGGAAAGCATCAGTCCACTGTGACAACATCCAGAGACCACCTGCAGTCAGTGACCAAGAAGGTAAGTGAAAGCAGGCAGCAGGGTGGAGTGCTTTCCCAGCACTGCCATGGGCTGCCGGTGTCTTACAATGAAGAGTGGAGGAGGTTCACAGGACTTAGAAGCAGACACTTAGAATATAGTCCAAATGTTAAGTGGAAAAGAAGCAACGCAACTTGTATAGTACAATCTCATCCCTGTTAGAGTGTTGCATGTGTGTTACAGGGGGACTGCATCCTGTGTTACAGGGTGTTTTGGGGACTGAGGTCCAGTGGACGCTGCTCCTTCTTTCCTCCCTGCTCACCTGCACCGACTGAGCTAGTGCTTTTGGCCCCCAGGGAGGACTTGGGGCGGCAGACCAGGTAGGGGACCTAGTGCCCATAACAGGGAGTGTCATTTGAAATTCATCCCTTTTTTGACCAGCCAGCAAGGTTTGGGGTATAGCTGACTTTTGGCCTCACCTTGAAGATGCCAGCATCTTACCTGACTCAGGGTTCAGAGATTTGGAAGCAAATGAAGATGATGCCTATGGTGTGGACATGTCCACTGGAGCCACAGCCAGGAGCCTGCTGGTCACAGGCAACTAGGAGACAGAGGCAAAAAGAGGAGCATGGAGGGTACCCCAAAGACCATGCCTGCAGGCCCATGAAACAGCCTTGTTGGCCCATACTGGGGGGGTGGATGGAGAGGGCATGGGTGATGGAGGCTACCCTGTACTCTTGTATTATATAAATACCTGCAGTGGGATCTAGGACTGTTGGAATGTTACATTTGGAATAACAAAAGAACATACACTAAAATATACTAAAAAAATTTTTTTTTACAGGGAGATAGGATTGAAGTAAAATTTATTTAATTCTATTTACTTATTTTTATATTTTATAATAAGTATGGGCAACCTGTTATTTAGCATTTCAGGAGGTTGAGGCAGGAGGATTGCTTGAGGCTAGGAGGAGACCAGACTGAGTAGGAGCAAGACTCCATCTCTTTTAAAATGTGAACTTGTCGGCTCAGCGCCTGTGGCTCAATCGGCTAAGGCGCCAGCCACGTACACCTAAGGTGGTGGGTTCGAATCCCCAGCCCGGGCCCACCAAACAACGATGATGGCTGCAACCAAAAAATGGCCAGGCATTGTGGCAGGCGCCTGTGGTCCCAGCTACTTGGGAGGCGGAGGCAGGAGACTCGCCTGAGCCCAGGAATTGGAGGTTGCTATGAGCTGTGATGCCATGGCACTGTACCCAGGGGGATAGCTTGAGGCTCCGTCTCAAAAAAAAAAAAATGTGAACTTGTCACAAGTTCAAGACCAGCATGAGCAAGAATGAGGTCCCATCTCTAAAAATAGCTGGGGGTTAATAGCACCTGTAGTCCCAGCTACTTGGGAGGCTGAGGCAAGACCACTTGTGCCCGAGAGTTTGAGGTTGCTATGAGCTCTGTTTTATTCTACCGAGGGCAACAAAATAAATAAATATGTATAAATAAATAAATAAATAAATAAAAATAAAACGCAAGCTTATCCCATCAACTGGCGAGGCTAAGGCAGGCTTGAGGAGTTTGAGGTTGCAGTAGGTTATAATGACATCACTACACTCTGGCCTGGGCAACAGTGAGTCTGTCTCAAAAACATAAATAAAAGAAAGAAAACAAATGTTTATTAGTTTTATGACAAAGAAAATAAAAACAATAAAAGCTATTTTTAAAATTCTAATATCATTTGACAAATCTAGAGTGGGACCTGAGTGGGACCCAGGTTTGGAGCCTGGCCAAGTCCTGGGGTGGAACCTGGGCATGCCAGATGTGGGGTCTGGGGTCAAGGGGAAGGCAGATCCTCCAAGTAGCCTGGGGTCCTGGTGGACCATGGGAGGGCAGTGACTGACTGAGCCCTGGCCTGTGCAGTGCTCTGAGCTAGGACCGGTAGGGCAGCCAGGCTTCTGGGCATCTATGCTGAGAAGTGCATGTAGAAGGAAGGGAAGCAACAGGAGAGTAGCTAGGAGCTACTGCACTAGTCCCAGGTAGAGTTGGAAACCTGGATGGGGGTGGCACAGTCCACATACCATGTCCAGCTCGCCTCTCCTGACCTCTGACCCTGTATGTCGATGTACACATTAACTGCCCCCAGTGTCCCCTGTCCTGCTTTTTGTCCCTCCTCTCTTCACTACTCAGTGTGGGAGCCAACTCAGCAAGAGACCTGCCAAGCCCTGACTGAAATCATTCAACTGACCAGCCACAGATCCTTTCTGAACTTTAAGAAACATGAAAAGATTGAGCCAGTCAGTTAACAAGGAGCAAAGGTGAGACAGACTAGGATCATAAACTTGGTCGGCTAAGCCAGGCCAGGAGTCAAACTACAGGGTTACAGAAGCTTCAGAAAGTGGAGCTGTGGGAGCGGGTATTAGGAAACAAAACAGGAGTGTGATTTTTTCACAAATTTGAGAAGCTCTCCAAGATCCTTGCAACCAAAAGGACAAAACAATGTCCAGGGGACCCTGATGTAAAGTGGCCATCCCCATTCTCCCTCCCACACTACCACAGGCCAGCCACCCTGCTGGGAAGGTGCAGTTACCTGCTACTTTTTCTCTAAACCTCACCTATGGCCTAGGAGGCCCTTGTGGGGAAGTGGCCTTGGTGACTCAGTTGCCCGGTGAGACCTTCAGGGAGAAAGGCCTGCTCCAAGCCCTTGCTGCCCCACTTGTTCACTCACCATGACTCCACAGTGTTTTCAGATATCTCTATCCTTTCCACCCATAAGCCCGTTGCTAAAAAACAACAAATTTAGTTTAAATATCAAATTGACTTTTATCAGTGATCCATGGATCAGTCAGTGTCTCATCTGAAGATTTAGAAAAGGCATTCCAAAGACCTGAGCTGGCCTTGTAGGCAGAAAAGGCCTAAAGAAGCAGAAACAGGGAACAAAAAGGTCATTTTAAAGTTACTTTCTTTCTTTTTTTTTTTCTGTTGTAGATAGAGTCTCACTCAGTTGCCCAGGCTGGAGTGCAGTGGCAAACATCCATAAAGTTACGTTCCTTATAGGGTTAAAACAGGGGACTTTATTGTCACACTGGCTCAGGAGAACTAGGACCCTTCTGATCTGCTGCTGGAATGATTTTTTTTTTAAACTGGCCCTTTCAGGGCAGTGCCTGTGGCTCACAGGAGTAGGACACTGGCCCCATATACCGGAGGTGGCGGGTTCAAACCCAGCCCCAGCAAAAAAACTGGCCCTTTCAAAGTTCACTTGGATGATGTGACATCTAGCGGGAGTGACTCCATTCTGGTTTGGTCTGGTCTGCTGGGGCCTCATACAGGAGCTTAGTTCAAAACAATGGCCTTCTACACATCTCATATAATGCCACCAGCTTGGACAGCTTACTCCCTCTGTACTGAGCAGCAGCTCCTGCCTTTAAGCCTCTCAGTCTTCTGAGCTCCAGACTTACCTCTCAGATTTCTCTCCCTAAATCATGACATGTTTATTCCACCTGCTTGATTTGAGGGTTGGGGTTCCCTATACCCTACAGTATAAATCATAATACAACCATGAAATAGGCAGTCATTAAGAATATTTTTAAAACTTTCAAAATATTATTTTCTGAATCCACAAATAATGCATGATTTAGTGCATTTCCTTCCTATTGTTACCGGAATTTCTTTCTTCAGTAGGTCCTTGGTCTCAGGCATTCGAAGAATAAACACATGGACCACAGATCAGTGATAAGATAGGATTTATTAGATGGAAAGGGAAACAGAAAAAGTAAAAAGCACCAGAGCCTCTGGCAGAGGGAAAGACCCAAGTGAGGAGATTCCACATGGGTCCTATGTCTAGGAGTATAAGGTCTTGAGAATTACATATGGCCAGGATTTAGTAATTAGAAACACATTTTCTGGGCTTTTTTTTTTCTTTTTTTTTTTTTAGACAGAGTCTCACTTTGTCCCCCTTGGGAGAGTGCCCTGGCATCGTTGCTCACAGCAACTTCAAACTCTTGGGCTCAAGCCATCTTCTTGCCTTAGCCTCCTGAGTAGCTGGGACTACAGGTGCCTGCCTGTACATTGCCCAGCTATTTTTAGAGATGACGTCTCCCTCAAGTTAAGGCTGGTCCCGAACTCCTAAACTCAAGCAATCTACCTGCCTCCCAGAGTGGTAGGATTACAGGCATGAGCCACTACACTTTGCCTGGAAACACTTGTTCAATGTTAATGAGTGTCATTGACAAATGAATGAATGTGGTCTCTCCAGCTCAAAGCAAAAGGTCAGGGTGTTCCCCTCATGAAATTTCCCAGGCCTGGCTCGGCGCCATGGCTCAAGTGGCTAAGACACCAGTCACATACACCTAAGGTAGCAGATTCAAATCCAGCCCAGACCCGCCAAACAACAATGATGGCTGCAACCAAAAAAACAGTCAGGCATTGTGGCAGGCGCCTGTGGTCCCAGCTACTTGGGAGGCTGAGGCAGGAGACTCGCTTGAACCCAGGAGTTGGAGGTTGCTGTGAGCTGTGATGCCATGGCACTCTACCCAGGGGGACAGCTTGAGGCTCTGTCTCAAAAAA
>CAUYQV010024347.1:0-16840 GCA_963574575.1 Galagoides demidoff | reverse complement strand
ACAAAATTAACTTTTGTGCTTTCTCTATTTTTTTTTTTTAAGAGATAGAATCTCACTTTTGTTGCCCTTGGTAAAGTACCTTGGTGTCACAGCTCACAGCAACCTCCAGCTTTTGGGCTTAGGCAATTCTCTTGCCTCAGCCTCCCAAGTAGCTGGGACTACAAGTGCCCGCTACAACACCGGGCTATTTTTTTATTGCAGTTTGGCTGGGGCTGGGTTTGAACCCACCATCCTCGGTATATGGGGCCGTTACTCTACTCATTGAGCCATAGGCACAGCCCTGTGCTCTCTATTAAGTTCACACGGGTAATACATCTTAATGTTACCTAGTAGAAATTTTAAGTTGATTTTTTGAGATTAAGTAAATAAAATCCTAGGGATATATGCAATTTTCATAAGTAGTTACTTCTAACCTGTCATTTGTCAACATAGTTTTTACAAATTAACAGTTACGGATTTTTCTTTTTCTTTTCTTTTCTTTCTTTCTTTTTCTTTCTTTCTTTCTTTTTTTTTTTTTTTTTTTTTGAGACAGAGTATTACTCGGTCACCCTGGGTAGAGTGCTGTGGTGTCATACTCATAGCAACATCAAACTCTGGGGCTTGAGCAATCCTCCTCCCTCAGCCTCCCCAGTAGCTGGGACTACAGGCACCCACCACAATGCCCAGCTGTAGATTTTTCACTTGAATACCAAATACCAGTATAGTCTAGAATGTGCATGCGAAAGCCATCTCAGATGATTAACTGAGCATCAGATAGATGGATGGATGGATAGAAAAAAGAAGAGTAGATATATAAATAAGTAGATGGATAGCTAGATTAGTCTCCGGTTTCAACTTTCTTCCTCCAAAGAATTCTTAAGTTCCACTTTCTGTGATTTGGGAGGTTAACAGTGCTAGAAAACTGAGTTCTCTGCTTTCTAAATTTTATGAGAGTGTAATATTTTAGGAAAATAAAATATTTGAAAATGAGAACTGACAAATAGATTCAAAATAATTGTTTATTTTACAAAAACATTTACCCAGACCCCTTATTTAAATAACATTAAGTGACGTGCATCTGATCCATGGACCTGTAGATGTGTTACTCCTATAGCTTTCATTTGGAATTGATGTATTTTGTCCTTCCTAAGGTGATGACTGCTGGGAATTCTAGAGATCAAGTTAGATACAAACTGAACCTAAAAATATAATTACTGAGATTTTTGATATAGTATTTTACTTCTGATTATGGACTGAGTTTCTGTCTGGCAATAGGCCTCTGGAAATGAAACACTGCAGCATTACTGGGTAATTTATTGCTGGGTAATAAAATTATAAAACCATTTTATATACCAAATTTGCCAAGTAAAAGTAAACTTAAAAACAAACATATTTTACTACTTAACTATGATTTTTTTAAATAGGAAGAAAAGTACAGATAATATAACAAAAATCAATGAACCCATTACCCAGATTTAGTAAATATTAAAATGTTGCCATATTCATCCCCTAAAATATTAAAGGACACCCCCCCAGCCATTTTATTCCTGTTGTATTGAGACATAACTATTGCCCTGAAATTGATATGTGTGATTTCCTCAATGTTTTTTTTTAAAAATATACAGAGGGCGTGAAAAAGAATGTATGCACATTTTAAGAAAGGAAAAAGTTGTATTAAAATTGTAACACTCAAGTCACTTTTGACTTGTGCAACTATAAGAGGTACCCAAATGTGACTTGTAGTCACCCTTTCTTATCAGTATATTTTGAGTATTACAATTTTAATACAATTTTTTCTTTCTTAAAATGTGTATACAGTTTTTGGCACTTTCTGCACATAAATACCACAATTAATATGCTCTATGGTTTTATGCGTTTCAAAATTTTAAATAAGTGATATCATACCATATATATCCTTTTACAACTTTCTTTTCTCATTCAGCATTACGTTTTTGAGATTTAGTGATGGAGATCTTATTCATTCATCTGAAATTATAGGTAGAATCTACTGTATAATTAAGCCAGTTATTTAATGTCCTTCCCTGACTGAGGATGCTAAGGTTGTTTTCACTAGTTATAGTGTTAGAAATGGTGCTGTAGTGAACACCTTCCACATGAGGTCTGACAGTTAGGTTCATGAACTCATCCTGGAAAAAGTGCGGCATACCTCATTGCTGAGTATCACTATGGTCTGCTTTCAAGCACTCCCCTTGGGAAGCACTGCACTGATGACAGCACCTAGTCCACCCTTCAAAGCAATTTTGGAACTCCTTTTCTGGAGTTCCATCAAGGCTGTCATCGTATTACCTTTGATGTCCTAAATGTTATCAAAATAAAACCCATCTTCCTTTCAACATTTCCTTTACCTTCCAGTAAAGAAAAAAGTAATTAGGGAGTGGGTAGGGAGTTCCATTGCGGTTATTAGTTTACTAGCTATAAAATCCCTCACTGACAGTGCCGGGTGAGTTGTCTATGAGCACTGTGATGTAAGAACCATGAGTTGTTGGCCAGGATTTTCAGTTAAGATCTTCCTGTTTCTCTATCAATGTTTATTTGGTCTGCTATGCTTTTCACAGTCAGCCAATGTGATTTTGACACATAATTTGATTAATTTTTACAACGTTTTGTTCTTACTGGCCACCTTGATCTCTTTTTGTCAGTGACACTTTCTTTCCCCTCAGAAAAACGTTTACTCCATTTGTACATTGCCATTTTCTTCATGGCATTATTCCCATAAACTCGAACTAACATGTCCCTGATTTCATTTCCACTCTTGCCAAGTTTAACAAGAAATTTTAATGTTTGTTTATGGCTCTAATTCAAGCTCAGATATTCTCCAATAGCATACAAAAACATGCAACAGCAATAATGAACGCCACTCAGCAAGACACTGCCACCCGTCCACAGGAGCACAGCTGTGAGACACTGATGTCCCAAGGTTATGAAACCTTAGCAAATGCTGCCAATGTAAGTGCGCTGTGGCAAGTTCATGAACTTAGTTGTCAGACTTTGTTATTTCTCCTTGTACACGTGAGCAAGAATTTCCCTTAGGCTTGCATCACAATCACCTTGAAGGCTTATTAAAATATAGGTAACCAGCTCTGCAGTTTTTGGCCGAGGCTGGGTTTGAACCTTCCACCTCCGGCATATGGAGCCCGTGCCCTGCTCTTTTGAGCTACACTATATTCCCTCTGCCATAATACAGAAGCTGCTAAATCTAAGCCACTTCCACCATGATTTTTATTAGTCAAACATATCTCCACACATTGCCATTTTGCCCATGTAATTGAGCAATTATATAACTTTTCATCCAAATCAGAACTTGTTTGAGTCTGAAAGGAAGCATTATTAGTCTTTCTGCACATATCTGAGGAATATACAGAGGGATCTGAGTTGGGGAAGGTAGTTTTTGGGATTCTAGTTTGGGAAGGGAGATTTATCTGTGCAGAAATGTCAACATTAGCCAAAGGCATTAGAAGGTTTTTGGACATGGCTCCAAAGCAATGAGCACTTTATAATTATTTTAAGGGTCTTTCTTCCTTTTCTCCCCTCCCCTCCTTTCTCTTTACTTCCCTTTCCTTTCTCTTTCCTTTCCCTGTCTTACTCTCCTGGCCGGGACCACCAGAACAAAATCGAGTAGTTGTCCTAGTAGCAAACCTTTTTTCTTCTTCCTTATTTTAAAGGAAATGCTAATAAAATTTTGTTATTAATTAGTATGTTCTTCTGCAGGGTTTTAAAATAGACTTTTGTCAGGTTTAGGATATTTCCTTCTATTCTTAATTTTCTGAATGTTTTAAAAAATTATAAATATATGTTCCTTTTTCCCCCCTGAGATAGAGTATTGCTGTATCACCCATTAGCATGCAGTGGTGTCGTTATAGTTGCAATCTCAAATTCCGAGACTCAAGTGATCATCCTGCAATCAGCCTCCCAACTAGCTGGTACTACAGGCACCTGCCATGATGCCCAGATAACTTTTCCTTCTTCTTTTTTTTTTTTAACTTTTCTATTTTAAGTAGAAATGGGGTCTCACCCTTGTCTAGGCTGCTCCTCTTGAACTCCTGACCTCAAGTGATCCTCCTTCCTTGGCTTCCCAGAGTGCATGAGCCACCACATCTGGCCTGTTACATTTAATAATATTTTTTGCACATCCAATAAAATAATTAATCATTTTTCTCATTTAGTCTGTAAATGTGTTTAATTATGTTCAAATATTTTCTAATATTAAAACAACCTTTAATTTTTGAAATAAATTCTACTTAGTAATGATGTATGTACTTTTAAAGCATAACCTTTTGGGTTCTGGTATGCTAATGTCTTATGTGTTTTAGCACTTTTGCAAGTATGCTTGTAAATGAACTAAGTTATAAATTTCCTTTTTAATACTGTACTTTTTCAGTGGAGTAATGTCAGCCTCATTAAAATGGATTAAGGAGGTTTCCAATGTTTTCGTATTCTGTAAAAGGCTTTAAAATAAAATAATGATCATTGGAGATTTCACTCTGTTTTTCTTTTTTTTTTTTTTTTTTTGCAGTTTTTGGCCAGGCCTGGGTTTAGAACCCACCACCTCCCGCATATGGGATCAGAGCCCTACTTCTTTGAGCCACAGGTACCACCTCACTCTGTTTTTCTACAAAAGCATCTGGCTTGATGTGATTTTTATTTTGGGGGGTGATATAGATTTTTAATGATCAATTTCAATTCTTTAATGGATATAGATCTGTTCAAGTTTTCAATTTTTCATGAGTCTGTTTTGGTAAGTTACATTTTTCTAGAGAATGGTTCAAATTTTTTTGTTTCCAAATTCATTGGGGTCCAGTTTCTCAGCCTCTTGTTATTTTTAAAATTACCTCCTCTGTTTGTGGTTATGTCCCCCTTTATGTTCAGATCTGTTTTATTTACATTTTGTGGTTTTTTTCTTCATGATTGTCCTTTAACCTTGATCACAGAATAGTTTATTTCTTTTCAGAAACCAACTGTAAGATTTGCTTCTTTGTTTAACATTTTATTTCTACTCTGATATTTTTCATTCTACCAGCTTTCTCCTAGTATCTCAAGTTGGATGCCTATATCAGTTTTCATTTTTATTTTTGGTTTTATAATTAGTTCACTTAGGTACATACACTTCGAAATATCGTGTTTTCTTTGTGAATCTGTTCTACATGCTTTATAATTTTCATTGTTATTTTTTCTCACAGATTATTTAGAAATACATTAAAATTTCCAAATAAGTAATTTTCTTAAAGACAGTATCTTGCTTTGTTGCACTGGTAGAGTACAGTGGTGTCAGCCTAGCTCACTGCAACCTCTAACTCCTGGGATCCAGTGATCCTCCTGCCTCAACCATCCCAGTAGATAGGACTACAAGCATGCCCCTACACACTACACCTGGCTGAGTTTTTCTGTTTTTAGTAGAGATGGGGTTTTGCTCTTGCTCAGGCTGGTCTTGAACTCCTGAGCTCAAATGATCTCCCAGAGTGGTAGAATTACAGGCATCAGCCATCATACATAACCTCAAATATAGTAAAAAATTTTAGATAACTCTTTTGTTATTAATTTCTAAATTTATTATATTTTGAGTAGAAATCATAGTTTTCATGATATTTTCTTGGGTGGCTTTCAATATTTGCTTTTGTCCTAATATGTAAACATTTTTGGCTTGAGAAAACAATGTGAGTTCTCTAATTGATGGATGCAGTATTGTGTATAATTATTGTCATTCCATCAAGTTTATTGATTGTATTATCAAATCATTGAAAGCCTCACTTATTTTTTGGTCTTTTGATCTATCCATCACAAAGAGAGGCATGTTAGAAAAATCTATCATGGTTGTGGATCTTTCCCTTTATCTTTTAAATTGTTTTCCGTGCATGTATTTTGAGGCTATGCTGTTAGGTCTACGTAAGTTTAGATTGTTACATCTTTCGTTGAATTATTCTTTTACCATTATGTATTTTTAATGATCCTGAGTTTTTCCTCTTAGGGTGTTTTTTTGCTTGATATTAGTATGCATTTCCTTAAGTAAGCATTTGTTCGATATTTATTTTGCAATCATTTCTTTCTTTCTTTCTTTTTTTTTTTTCAGACAGAGTCTCTATCTCTCACCTTGGGTAGTGTCATGATATCATAGATCACAGGAAGATTAAACTCCTGGGCTCAAGATATCTTGGCTTAGCCTTCTGAGTAGTTGGGACTAGAGGTGTGTGTTGCAATGCTGAGCTACTTTTTCTATTTTAGGAGAAGGGGATCTCACTCTTGCTTAGGCTGATCTTTAACTCCTGAGCTCAAGAGATCTACCTTGGCCTCCCAGAGTGCTGGGATTGCAGACATGAGCCACTGTGCCTAGCTTGCCATTCTTAAATTTTCTGTGTCATTATGGTTTATGGTGCTTAGAATCAGCATATATCTGGGTTTCATATAATTCAAATGATCTGATTTCATTTTGAAATTCAACTCAAGAAGTTCATATAAAATGAGACATTATCACTATTATTGTTGGTATTGATCTTTTACCAATTTCTTACCCCTTCATTGTTTCTTACACTTTGTTCTTTCCCCTGGATTCAATTACCTTTTTTTCCTGAAGTACACCTTTAGCTAGTTCTTTCAGCCATGGTATCTGAAAGGCTTGCTGTCTTACAGAGGAATTTTTTTCTATTTAGTGTTTCAGGCAGTTAACAATTGCCTTACTGCTTTGCTGAGCTGGTGGGTACCGATTTCACAGTTGATGGTAAATGGTTTCTATAGTCTGAGTAGCCCTTCAAGGACCTTGGCTTTAGTCAAAGCCTCATTTCTAGCTCCTGGCCCCAAAACAGCATTTCTTGCCTTGTGTGGGTGATAGAATTCCCAACTGCCAGCGTGTAGGACCTATTCCTAAGGTGTTTTTGTTGTTGTTGTTGTTGTTGTTGTTGAAATTAAAGTCTCACTCTGTGCCTGGGTAGAGTGCCATGACATCATAGCTCTCAGCAACCTTAAACTCTTGGGCTTGAGCAATCTTCTTGTGTTCCTACCTTCAATACCACTTTCTCTAGACTCTCTCTAGACTCCCCTATTGTTCTGTCTTTATGTCCCTGTTGTATGTATTCCTGTCATCTGGGGAATTCTCACTTTCTTTAAACTTTGATATTTGTTAAATATTTTAGGGGTAACATTTTACCCAGAAGTTGTATGTGTTTGGAGTATGAGACAGTTTCATATCTATTTACAGCACCATGTCTGTAGAATTGGAATTCTAAACTTATTTTTAAACACATTTATTTTTATCCCTAATGTGATTTTCAGTTGCCCTATACCTTTGGCAATATTCAGGAAATTAAATAATTGGATGTGGTTATTTTGTAGTTCTGTTTTGCAAGTGAAGTACCTTTTGGATATGTAGGTATTGATCCATTTTTTTGCTGATGACCTAGAGTTCTCCTCCCACCTCTACCCACCCCAGTGGGCCTCCCAGCTAGAACTTTCTACTAGCTCCTTATTGCCTATTTTGTGTTTAAGTCCTTCTTAGCTTTCACACTGGAAAGTGCCATGATGGACACAGAGTTTAATGACTGAATGCGGCCTCAAAAGATCACTCTTTCTAAAATATTTGTGTTTTAATAACGGATTAGAAACTATTGAGCCATAAATAGACTTTTGGCATTCTAGAAAGCTATTATGAAAGATATTTTTGGTGTCAATAGTCCAATTTTCCCTTCAAATGCCCATAGATCATATTATCTTGGAAACTACCACCTTTACTATTTCTATTTAAACTTATCTAAATTTTCCCAAGAACTCAATGTCAACTCTTACAGACTCTGATGGGAATAAAAACTCAGAAGAGAAATAATCACTTTCCTAAAAGGAAAGTTTCTTTCTTCTTCTGATCTTCTTTTACATTCTTTCCAAAACAAATGCAAAAACTAAAAACAAAAAATCCATATGCACTAGGCAGCCAATTATCACAAAAATATCTTAAATAACTTATGTCCTAACATGACAATATGGTGAAGATTATAGTCCAAATGTAGAATAATGTCTGGGCCAGCTTTCATCATAAGAGTGCTATGAAGCGCAGAGAATAAAGGAAGTTGCAATTTAGTATGTGAAAGGCCAGGTAAAATTACATGAGCTCTGTCATATTGGCACATCTAAATATAATGGGAAATTAAGTAACTCAAGCTGTGTACTGTCATCTCCAGGAGTTCATCATATGAAGGAATGAAGATGTTCAAAGGAAAACCTTCAGGCTTATGCCAGAAGATGTTCCCAGCTGTATAAATGCCTAACTCAGCTTCTAGTCCTTAGAAATTAAGCAACTCATTGAAAATTCAAGCTCCGGCCAGAAGCTACAGCTGGGCTCAGATGTTGAAATCAGTCTCACCTGCTGATCAGACTGTGACACAGCCACAGCCTGGCTTCTCATTGAGTTCTCAGTGAGCCCTTCCTTCTCCTCTGTAGTGTGTGGCATTTAAAATGTAAGCCCTTTATCCACATTGTCAACCCTCCCTTCTCAGGGAAGATGCAAATAAGAAATCTACCTATTTCAGTCTATAAAGTTATATTTAGATCATTAGGTAACGAGCGTCCTAGGAAAGTCAGCAGAGGACAGACGGGTTAGTTGGAATAATAATTGACAGGTGAAGAATGATGGACAGTTAGTGGATGATCAGAGTGGCAGAACAGTTTGGGGAGAAGGACTTTATTTTCAAATGTCTCCAACACTTCTAATAATAACATAGCATAAGGAGCTGGTATTAATAAATGGATACAAAATAATTTATAATTAGCCTATTTCTCATTTAGAAACAGTGTTTGTATAACAGTGGTTCAGGCCCATTCCCTAGTGGAAACTGCATTAACAGTTAATAGTGTATCTTTTCACAAGCTTTGAAATGAATGTACAAGTACATATAATCATATTTTGTATTTTTTACATAAAGAAGTCATGAAATTTTCTTCATGAACACTTTTCCATATCAGATTATATGAAATTTTTTGATTCTTTTTAACAATTAAAGAATATTGTGGGAAGTACTTTCATTTACTCAACCAGTCTCCTAATAATGGACATTTATATTACTTACAGTTTCCAAGCTTTTACAAAGCCTAATGCAATGAATAATATTTATATGGCATTTTGTACATATAAGGGTTAGTATACTATAAATGTAGAATAAATTTCTATAATGTAGAATTTCTGGATTAAACAGTAAACACATTTTAAATTTTGATACATATTGCTAAATTTCCATGCAAAGGATAAATTCTTAGAAGTAGAATTTCTTGACTGAGTGATATATGCATTTCATCTTTCAGTAATGTTGTACCAATTTATATTCCTGGGGAATATATTTCTGTATAATATGAAATCCTCCAAAAAAAAGACACTTAAACTATTAAACAATATGTAATGACTATCTCATTTATAGAGATGGGCTTGCAAAAATGTAAGGTAAATTCTCCAGAATTAAAAATGAAGAAAAATTTCCAGAATAGATAAAAGATATGAATCCTTAGATTCAGGAAGCACAACATCTCAAATTTCCCTATTGAATTTTAGCATATATAATATATTTTAAATGAAATATAACTATGTATCCAAAAACAAGGTATTAGTGAGAACAGCAGCACTGTTTTATATTTCTGCAAATATTTTTAACATCTGGTTTAATAGAATATAGTTATGTTCTCACATCTGCTTCTGCATTCAATATGTTGAATGTCACGTAATCTAGCCTCTGGAAAACTCCAATTTTCAAGAGAATGAGAATGAAAGAGACAAATTGTGTCTTAGTAAATATTGTAAATATAGTTTTAACCTTGTGGATGCCTGAAAAATTCTCCAGATTCCTCAAGGTTCTTGATAAGACCACACTTTGAGGAACGTAGATTTATAGAGTAAGTTTCCTTTTGTGGATCAGGGTTAGCGGACTGAGTGTTACAAATATTCTACACACATACACGCACATAATGCTCTACACGAATCACGATTTTTCAGGGAAATAGAATACGATAGAGTACACTTGGATTTGAAGCAATACTCAAGGGATTAATTTCATTTCTTTTCTGAGATTGAGAGGCTACTTCAGAGCCCTGCAATGTCATCTTGTACATTATGATGGTATGTGCACATACCAGATATTTTTGGTTAATAGATGGTAATCAAACTACTTGTTACCATAGTCTGATTGAGAGACATATGTCAAAGATGGATTTATTTCTCTACAACATAATCACAAGTCTGCCCCAGAAGTGGAATGAAAAAATCATCTACCACAAGACTAACACACTAAGTCTTATTTTCTGGTTTAGAACCTACACGTTTTAGAATCTTAAGGAAACTCCTGCAACAGCTGATGTAGAAACATTAATTCTGGAGACTAATTGAAGAGAATTAGAAGATTTTTTTTAATTCCATGGGAAAAGTCTCATTTTTATAGCTTGAGTTAAATTTTGCCATCAAATTTTCTTTCACTAAAATTTTCTTTCTTTAACTGATGTTTCTCATTTTAAATTTTATAACACTAAAGAGATGGCCCCCATCTGCATCTGTTAAGGAATCATATTCTGGTCCTCTGTTGAGCTCATTCACATTGAGCATATATGACCCAAATGTTTTTCCCTATCTTATTTATTTTATCATATAAAATCTAAGATTGCAAGACATTAATTCAGTAATGCCCAGGAGGACATTTATAATAACCCATTAGTTCTCAGCCATCTACATCTCAATTTCAATGAAAAAGATTCATGTTTTCTCTCAATACTTATGTGAATACACAAGGTTTAATCCCAAGTGATTTCTGCTGAAACATAAGTAGTAGATGATTAGCTGACCAATTTTTAGCATGACATGCAAAATGACATTGCAAAAAGAGTATGAGATAAAATAATGATTCATTCCAGTAGAATTGCATTTATTACACAAATGAATATTGAGTACTTCCTTGGTACAGGTACTTTGCTAAGCCCTAAGATAAACGACAAAGGATCGTTGCCATCATAGTGCAGTAGAAGAAATAAACCTGTAAGCAAAAATTGATATAGAGTGTGATAAGGCTCATAATAAAGATATATACAAGGTGTATTTATGTATTATCACTCTAAGGGAGTGATGCATTCTGCTTATAGAATTGAATAGGCTTCACTTTTGAGCTGATCTTGAGAAATAAGGTGGATATTTCTAAGCTTTCAAGGAAGGCAAGAGTGTTCTAGGTAGAAAGAACTACAGGTGCAAAGCTCTGGCATGTCCAAGCCTGGCAAGTAGTTCAGTTTGGCAAGGCTGGAGTAAGGGGTGAAGATGGAGATGAGCTGGAGATGTTGGAGAGTGAGTAGAAATCAATTTGTCGAGTATCTTGCAGCTCATGCTAGGAAGCTTGAATATTATCACATGGGTCTCTGGTTTTCCAGATATACCCTAGAGCACCTGGGGATTCACAGAGGTGCCTGGGATGTTGGTGGGGCATGATCAGAGCAAGCAGGCAGGACCCCGTTCCTACCACTGCTTCAACAGGAGCCGCTTGGCTTTACACACATGCATGCTTCAAGCTGGGCTTTGGTATAAGATTTCATTTACTCAACAATTGTCTTTTGAGCATATACTAGATGCCAGGCATTGTGTTAGGGTACACGATTCATAGCCTGCACAGAACTTCACTCCCAGTGCAGAAAATATCCTTTCTTAAAAAGAAATCCACAGCTAAAAGTGTAGGGGAGCAACTGCAGAGTAGTAAACAGGAGAGTGATTACAATCAGACTTGCTTCTTAGATGTCTCACTCTGTTTGGGTTTGGACAATAGGTTAGAGGGCAGAGAGGCTGGGGAGAAAATGAAAGTGTGAAACCAGTAGTACTTGAAGACATTGAATGTGGAGATGAAGAGAGGTGAGCTCTGGGTTTTTGACAATTAGGGAGATGTTGGAAGAGAAAGAGACAGTGATGGAGGCTGAGAAGAGGGAGAGAGGAAGACACGAGAAAGAGAGAGAGAGAGAGAGAAGGAAAGAGTGGAAAGAGTGCTATCTTGAGGGCAGAGTTTTAAGAGGGTAGAGATCAGTAGTGTGCATGGTTCAGGAAGACCTCGTAAGATAGACCAGGGAGTCTTCACTTGATTTGGCAAATGTAGAGTTTTAGTGAGTTTAGCAGCATCAGTTTCGGTGGAAGCCAGATTGCAGTGGGCTGAGCAGTGAGTAAGTGGCGAGGAAGTGGGGAGATGGCGAGAATAGACATCATCTCCTTCGGGGAAATGGCTGTGAAGGCAGAAGTAGAGAGAACATGAGTGCTGGAGAAAATGCTGGAGTGGGAGGTATGAGTTTATCAATATGCACAGTAGAAGGATTCAGAAAGAAATTATGTGTGTAATTGCTAAAGGAGGTCCCTGAAGAGGTGACAAGACCAAGTCTCCAGCACAGGTCTTTATTGAGTAACTCTAAATACATGAGAATTTAAGAGGAATGTATTCAGCATATATAAGGTATGTGTACCTGTATGCACATATACACATATTTGGGATATTTTGGGGGCCAAATTTATTGAGAAAAGTTTAAAAATTAATTTTGAATTTATTAGGGTACTGTAGGTTTTGGGGTATCAAAGAACTGTGAAATCTAAGTCATATCTTCCTAATTTTTAAATTTCTCTATTTAGGACATTCAAATTTCTGCGTAACAAAACCACCTTTTTTAGAGCCTGATTGATACCTAAATAATTTATTCTGAGTTCTCAGAAAATGAAAACATTTTTTTTCCTCACCGGAGACTCCTCAAGAAACTCTTTCCTCTTTTACCCTTTTTATTCCTTTATCCATGTTGGCTCTAAGTTTTCCATGAGTCCCTAAGTGCTAAATTTTCCATGGGTATAAAAATGTACTTTACAGCATTCAATAGTGATTTTTCATTTACCAACTAGGATCCACTTCTTAAATATTATTTTCATTCCACAGGGGCTGGATTCTATCAGAGATGTTAGTGACTGCCTTGAGACAAACTAGATGTATAAAATTATTAGCCTTTAACAAAATTTAATTTAATTAATTTATCATGATTATTTTTTAGAAATATGATCTTTCTCTGTCACGCAAGCTAGAGTGCAGTGGCATGATCATAGCTTACTGAAGCCTGAAACTCCTGGGGTCAAGTAATTCTCCTGCCTCAGTCTCCCAAGTAGCCAGGAAGGGATGAATTTAAAATGAGAAATGGCATTATATTCTCTAAATAGTTACTGGTTGTTTTGTAATTTTAAAACATCATGGGCCAGGCCTGGTGACTCATGCTTATAAGCTTAGCAATCTGGGAGGGCAAAGTGGGTAGATTGCTTGAGCTCAGGAGTTCGAGATCAGTCTGAGCAAGAGTAAGACCTGTCTTTACTAAAAACAGAAAAAAACTAGCCGGGTGTGGTGGTGGGCACCTGTAGTCCCAACTACTTGGGAGGCTGAGGCAAGAGAATCTCTTGAGTCCAGGAAGTTTGAGGTTGCTGTGAGCTATGATGATGCCATGGCACTCTACCTAGGACAACAGAGTAAAAAAAAAAAAAAATCATGGATGTGTAATAATATTAGCTATTGCTTGCTATCTTCCTGGCTATAGGGTAAGTGATGAGACAGGACTGGAAGATTGGTTGACACATAGCTCCAAATGGGGGACTAAAACCTATATTTGTTCTTAAATTAACTTTTAATTTTCAGTGTGGGTTGGGAAAAATATATTATATCCCACGATGCATCAATTTACAGAGAGTGCTACAGCATCCACAGGTGGTTCATAGGAGAATACAGCACCTATTTGCAAGTAAGAGGAAGGTCAACCTAGCATCGTACAATGTCCCTGGCAGTTGGGCTTGTTAAAGTATGAAATGGCCATAAGGAAAGCTTCACTTGGCACAGACCCCCTAGGTACAGTATTTATTTGTGACTATGAGAGTCAGGATGGATCTCCTAGATAGGCACAAACTTATTTCCTATAGTGTTTTATAGGTTTTGACATTGATTTTATACTGAAGACATAAAAATCTCTGACTATTGTCATCTTCCCATTTTCATTTACCAAAAGAAACGTGTCCCTGGTTTATTCAACACTTTGATTCTCTCCACTCCTGGGACTTCTCCTGAACATGTGTTATTACAATTTCCAGTCTATATTCCTTGATTTTATGGTGCCAGTAGTTATTGACATCTTCTGCTAGACCATCATCTTTCTTGTTACTTACCTTGATTTTTATTTTTCCCCAAACATATAGAATTTATTTTCTCTAAACAGTACCCAAATGCTAGATTGTCAAAAGGAAGTTGATAATAGTACGCTGTGCTACACTGTGAAGGGAGCTAATCAGAGCAGCTTTTTAATTGCTATAGTAATGATCTAGATGGGCAAAAAAAAAAAATACTCAAGTTAAATTTGCATGACTAATTAATTAGAGCAAAGCTTGCAATTGACAAACATAATTAGCACATCCAAAATTGAAACCACATCCTGGTTCTTTCAACTTAGTGCCAGAGAAGACAATGTGAAGTGCTCAATAACCCCCCTTCTTTACACTATCTGCTGCCAGATTCTCATATTTAGGTTTGTTAAACATGGAGCATAGTTAGTTGCAAAATATTTCTGAGGAGCTTACTTTTTTTTTTTTTAACAGAGAATTCATATGAGTTTTGGCATATTTGTTCAATCCTTTAGCAGCTAAACTTTATCTAATAGAGATGAAATCTCAAACGGGAAAGGAACATTATCATTTGTCTCTTATCTATTATCCGTCTTTCTAGAAATCCTTAGATCAGCTTCAGTGGTGCATACACGTTTTATGTGGGAAAGTGGTTTGATTTGGAGGCATGGAAAACTATATAATAGCAGGTCAAGTTACCATGGAGCTCTGTCTGTAGAGACACTTACAGTTCTCTGTGGCAAATCCTTGAGGTAGCAAAGTAATTCAGGGTCTCCTCGAGTCTCTGCCGAGCTGCAGGCTTATGGGTCTGATGAAACAGGGAAAAATCCTTCCTCCAGCTTTCTCTTGCTTGTGATAGCTTGTGACATGCTTTGTCATTTGACAACCAAGGTACAAATGTGGCATTCAGAGCAACCGGGGGAGAAATCACTTCCTCTGTAGCCTAGATACTCTTTTTCCTTCCATAAGGCCAAGACATAGTGGGATCTTTGATGGCCAAAAATCAATATCTGGGTTGGGTATTGTATTCTGCTTTTCATGGTCAGTTCCACCCCTTGAATGTACATGCAAAAAACAAGTGCTCATTCTTAAGCGGATTGAGAATTACAGAGAGAGTGGCAAACCTGCCTTCATGTAAATTGACTCTTGAAGATCCCACCCACTAGGGCGACACACTGCATGCATTCACTGAATCAGTGCTGATCAAGTGCTTGTTATGTGGCAGACACTCTTCTAGACACAGGCTCTGTGTTTTGATGCACACTCACCCACACTTGCATGTCCATGTTTAGGTGTATGCACAGATTGTTCATGTGTAGGACTTTCATTTCCTTTAATTTTCCTTTTAATGGCAAATATTCTGATTCCTTGTAGCTCATTAAGAATTTTTCACCCATGATACATAGATAGCAAGAAGCATTATATAATTATAATTATGAAAATGTCAAAAAATACAGAAAAGTGCTAGGGACAGTACTGTGTAATACTTATGTAGTAACCATCAAGTAGAATTTCCAGATGGCGTTTGTTATATTTGCTTCCTTTCTTTTAAATCAAAGAAGTAATGCTTTACCAGTAAATCTTTGATCGGCTTCCTTTCTCATTCCCATTTCTGTTTCTCTGTTCCTTGCCAGAGGCACTGCTATTATAATTCTGCTGTGTAACCATGCACTGTATTTTTTATTTATTTACTAGGTGTAGAATATGCCTAAAATATATATAGTATTATGTTCATGCATTTAAAAATTCTATCTAAATGCTGTCCTACTATGCATATTGTTCTATGCTATTATTGTTTTGGGGCTTAATCTATTTTTAGTGCATATACATGTGGTCCATTTTGACTGTTGTGTATTATTCCCTTGTGTGACTAGGCCTCCATTTGTCTGTCCATCTTCCACCTATGGACATTTAAAATGTTTCTAATTGTTTTTCCTATTACAAACAAAGTTTAAGAGGACATCTATGAAAAATATTTTTTTACTTACTTGGGAGAGAATTTTCCTAAAGTGTATAACTAAAAGTAGAAATATTAGACTAAATATTTCTACATTTTCAAATTTATTAGATATTGTGTCTTAATGGTAGACAATGTTCTGCCAACAATAAGAATCTTCCTATCCTTATCAGTATTTGGCATTCTCAGACTTTAAAATTTTTGCCAATCTGATGAATTTTCTTGATTATATATGACATTCAGCACTTTAACATTGCCTATTAGGACCTGAACTATTGCTAGTCAGAGTTATGCTCTAAGTATAAAATTCACATTAGATTTTAAAGATTTAACGTGAAAAAAGAATGTAAAATATCTCAATAATTTTTGTATTGATTACATGTTGAAATATTTTGACATTCTAGGTTAAATAAAATATATTATTAAGATTAATTTATCCTGGTACTTTTTACTTTTTAAAATGTGCTTATTAGAAAATTTAAAAATGTGTTTGTAGCTCTTTACACATTTCTATTGAACAGCACCAGGATAGAAATTCCAGTAAAATACTGAATCATCACAGTAGACGTCCATGTTTTGTAACTTCAGTTGTAATCCTTTTAAAGATTCACCCTTATTTCTTTTTTTTTTTTTAATAGCCAGGGAGAATATGTTTTATTTCTAGGTCAGAAGACAATCTTTCTGCCAATATAATAAAACTCTTATTAATGTCACTCCTTGACCATGGAGTTTGAGTTTTATGATTACTAAATAGTAATAGGTTCATACTTCTT
>CAUYQV010024345.1:0-57891 GCA_963574575.1 Galagoides demidoff | reverse complement strand
GCGCCTGTGGTCCCAGCTACTTGGGAGGCTGAGGCAGGAGACTCGCTTGAGCCCAGGAGTTGGAGGTTGCTGTGAGCTGTGATGCCATGGCACTCTACCCAGGGGGATAGCTTGAGGCTCCGTCTCAAAAAAAAAAAAATGGCAGGGGTGATTGAGCACAATAGTTCATACCTATAATCCTAGCATTCTGGGAGGGTGAGGTGGGTAGATCACTTGAGCTCACAAGTTTGAGATGAGCCTGAGCACAAGTGAGACCCCATCTTTACCAAAAATGAAAAACTGAGGGAAGAGCCTCATCTCTTGAGTACAAAAATTTGAGGTTGCTATGAGCTATGAAGCCATGGCATTCTACCAAGGGCAACAGAGTGACCTCTGTCTCAAAAAAAAAAAAAAATGGCAAGGGCAAGTTTTTATCTATGAATAATTACCTTGAAAGTAAATGTATTGAATTCTCCAATCAAAAGACATGGAGTAGCTTAATGGATAAAAACAAAACAAAAAACCAACCAAGACCCAGCTATATGTTGTTTATAAGGCACTTAAAATTTAAGGACACATATAGAATGAGAGAGAAGGGGTGGGAAAAGGTATTCTATGCAAATAGAAATTAAAAAAGAATAAGGATAACTATATTTAAAACAGATGAAATATACTGAGTTACAGGCAGAAATGAACAAATGAAATTATATCATCAAGCTAAAAAGGTTCTGTACAGCAAAGGAAGCAATCAACAACATGAAGAGACAACATACAGGATGAGAGAAAATATTTGCAAACTATCCATCTGACAATAAATTAGTAACCAGAATATACATGAACTCAAAAACTTAGTAGCAATAAAACTTCTCAAAAATTCAATTTAAAAATGGGCAAAAGACCTAAATAGACATATCTCAAAAGAAGATGAACTAATGGCTGACACATATTTGAAAATATGCTCAACATCATTAATCATTATTGAAATGTAAATCAAAACCACAATGAAATACATCTCACCATAATTAGAATGACTATTGTCAAATAGATAAAATGTATCAAATGCTAGTGAGGTTATACATTAAAAAGGCTCATAATAGAAATACCCATCTCTAAAAATACAATATAATACAAAAGTATAGCCGTTATGGAACATAATATGGGGGTTCCTCATAAAACTAAAAATAGAACTATGATATAATCCAGAAATGTTACATTGCTCAGTATATATCCAAAAGAAAGGAAGTCAGTATAGCAAAGTGATCTCTGCATTCCATGCTTATTGCAGGGCTAGTCACAATAGCCAAGATAATACTAAATGCCTACACATGCATAAAAGGGACCATTATGAATAAAGATGCAGGCTCGGCGCCTGTGGCTCAATTGGCTAGGGCACCAGCCACGTACACTTAAGATGGCGGGTTTGAATCCCCAGCCCGGGCCCGCCAAACAATAATGATGGCTGCAACCAAAAATGGCTGGGCATTGTGGCAGGCACCTGTGGTCCCAGCTACTTGGGAGGTGGAGGCGGGAGACTTGCCTGAGCCCAGGAGTTGGAGGTTGCTATGAGCTGTGATGCCATGGCACTCTACCTGGGGGGATAGCTTGAGGCTCCATCTCAAAAAAAAAAAATGAATAAAGATGCAATGAATATTTTTGTACTGTTCTTTGGTGGACAAATGCATCATTCTTCTTGGGCATATACCTTAGAAGTGAAATTTCTGATTCATTCTGTAGACATATGTTTGGTTTAATAGTCACTACCAAACAGTTGTCCCAAGTGGCTGAACCATTTTATTCTCCTATCAGCAGGTATAAAAGTTTCAGTCACTCCACAGACTATCTAGAACTTGATATGGTCAGTTGTCTTACTTTTAGCCATTCTAGTCGGGATGTGTGGGTGTCTCATTGAGGTTTGAATTTGCATTTCCCTGGTGAATAATAATGTTGAGCACCTTTTCATATGCTTAATGACTATTGTGGTTTCCGCTTTGATTTCCTTCTGTAAAATGTCTTAATTCTACAAATATTTTTTGAGAACCTACCTATCTACCTACCAGGGATACAGGCACAAAATGTTTTGCCTTCATAGAGCTCACAATCTAAAAAGAAAGGAGTACCAATAAATAGTTAAAATCTAGGGTGGTAAGTGCAAATATAAAGGCAAACAGGTAAAAGACATGTAATCCGACTGTATAGATGAAAACTGTAAAGGAAGTGACTCTTAACCTGAGACTGAAAAGGTGAAAAGGAGTTAGCCAGATGGATAAGTTGAGAAAGAAAAGAGTAAGAAAGGGCATTTCAGGATAAGGGAACCTTAAACAAAGAAAATAGTCTTTGAATGGCATGATTCAAGGGACATCATTAAACCACTCCATGTATTCATTTCTCTCTATTTTGCTACTATGGAATCATCCCCCCCCCCCCAGCTTTATCCATTCCCCTCCTTCCACCACTTCCATTTTTTGTACATGACAGACTTAGGTTGCATCAGCCTTTAGAGGGTTTTTCTAATGAAAATGCTTAAGTACAATATTTATCTTGTTAACAATAATATGTAATAATAATGTGACATAATTAGAAAAAATGGCACAAATAAAATGAATTCATGTATTCTCTTTTAAAATTAATAAATGCTAAGAGAATTGAGACAGTAAACTGCTTCATTTATGCTCACATAGTGTGGGCAGTTGGTGACATTGCCTTCTAACACATATTAAGGCTAGATTAGTCACTGTGCTGTGTCATTTATCTAAACACAATTTGTGACCTTAAGCTTCCCATTTGTTCTCATCCAAGCTCACCTTAGGAGCCAAATTTAATGTTTTTTTCCTGGTACTAGTGCTTATAGAAACCCATATTCTCTGACATTTAAAAAAAAGTGTTGCTCACAAAAGCCATTAATATCTAAAGAGGTTAAATTAAAATTCATTTAAAGGCTTCACACATCCCTGAACATTCTTATTTTAAGATTTCAGTGTAAAATGAAGTTTTGCCAAAATTCCTAATTATTTTTTTTAATCTCATGGTTGTTAGTCTTCTAGAAACCTGGTTTTCCCTCCAACTTTTTCTTCTTCCTAATAGATGCCAAAATAATAGCCTATGTTGGATATTTGAGTAATTACACACATAGAAATTCAAATGTGCAAATGCCAAGAAAACAAGTCATTCCTTCCCTTACCTTTTTTTCTGTCTTTTCTTTTCCTTTTTCTTTCTTTCTTTTTCTTCTTTTTGCAGTTTTTTTTTGGCCTGGGCAAGGTTTGAACCCACCACCTCTGGTATATGGGGCTGGTGCCCTACTTCTTGGGCCATAGGCATAGCCCTCCTTTTACTTTTCTTTTCTTTTCTTTTTGGGGGGCAGGAAAAGGTGGGACATGGAACTTAAAACCCATGAACTTAACATTCTAACTCTTATTTATTTGTGTATTTTTCTTCTTTTTTTAAAATTAAATCATAGCTGTGTACATTAATACAGTCATGGGGAACAGTGTGCTGTTTTTATATACAATTTGAAAAACGTTCATCAAACTGGTTAACACAGCCATCAACAACAACCAATTTTCTTAGTTGTTGTGTTGACATTTATATTCTACATTTATAAAGATTCACATGTACCCTTATAAGATGAACCATAGAGGTGATCCCACCAATCACCCTCCCTCAACCCATCCTCCCCCCTCCCTTCACCCCCTTTCCCCATATTCTTGGGATATAATTGGGTTATAACATTCCTATGAAAGCTATAAGTTAGTTTCATAGTAGGGCTGAGTACATTGGATACTTTTTCTTCCATTATTGAGATACTTTGCTAAATATCTATCTCCAGCTCCACCCATGTAAACATCCATGAAGGAGGTAAAGTCCCCATCCTTCTTTAGAGCTTCATAGTATTCCATGGTGTACATATACCACAATTTATTGATCCATTTGTGGATCCATGGGCATTTGGGCTTCTTCCATGACCTAGCAATTATGAATTGGGCTGCAGTAAACCTTCTGGTACAAATATCTTTGTTGTAGTGTGATTTTTGGTCTTCTGGATATATACCTAGTAAAGGAATTGTAGGATCAAATGGCAGGTCTATTTTTAGTTCTCTAAGTATTCTCCAGACGTCTTTCCAAAAAGAATATATTAGTTTTCAATTCCACCAGCAGTGTAGAAGTGTTCCCTTTTCTCTACATCCACACCAGCATCTGTGATTTTGGGACTTTGTAATATGGGCTAATCTTACTAGTGTTAGATGATATCTCAAAGTAATTTTGATTTGCATTTCTCTGATGATTAAGGATGATGAGTATTTTTTCATATATCTATAGGCCATGCACCTGTCATCTTCAGAGAAGTTTCCCTTCAAGTCCCTTGCCCACCCTGAGATAGGATCATTTGTTCTTTTCTGGCTAATACATTTGAGTTCTTTGTGGATTCTGGTTATTAATCCTTTGTCAGAGATGTAACCAGCAAATGTTTTATCCCATTCTGAGGGCTGTCTGCTTGCTTTCCTTACTGTGTTCTTTGCTGTGCAGAAGATTTTTAGTTTTATCAGGTCCCAGTAGTGTATTTTTGATGTTGCTTCAATTGCCTGGGGGGGGGGGGGGTTCTCTTCATAAAATTTTGTGTCTTGGATCTGTGTCTTATTAACAGGGTCAAACTTAACGTTGAGAAACATGCAGGACTTCTGGCTTCTGCTTGAGTTCTCAGAAACTGAAAAAAGAACATGATTCCTTGAAGGGAAAAATATAAACTCCCCAACATACGGGGAGGAACATTATGTTAACTGGGAATGCTCAGAATTGTTACAAAATAGATTAAGCAAATACCAAAGATAATGACAAGGGGCAAGAGATATGCCTCACCATTTTGTGAGGGGACCAGCTTGAACCAGCCCTGCTACACACACACACACGCACACACACACATTACCTTTCCCTATAGGAGAGGGAAAGGAATATATGCTGGCCCCAGATCTATGACGGGGAATGGAGCAAATGCTCTAAGACCAAATCCCTGGACCCAGGGGCATGTACCTACCTGAGACTAAGGCTTAATTATAACAGCAGAAAATGCCCCACTCACCTCCCACACCCTTCAGCTAGGCTACCAAATTCTGAATAACCCTGATTTCCTGATAAAAGAAGAGTGAGAATATAAAGAAGAGAAGACCTTTCTGAGACATAGTACAAAGGAAACATCTAAAGCTAAATATGGACTAAATATTGAGAAAAATTTCTGGGAAATTAACTCTCATGCTAGACATAGATAATATCAGAGAAATTTGTAGCCTATAGTATTCTGAGAGTAATCATAGCAACAACAAATTCCAAACCCAGCACAACTCTTGAGAGATTGACTTGAATCCCTACACTAAAGGGGAAGAAAGAGTGTATGCATTTCCAAGCATCAAAACTATTTACCTCAGTTTCTGCTATCATACACAAGAGATCTAGTTTTCAACAAAACATTATAAAGCTTACAAAAAAGCAAGAATCAAAAACCATAATGTCAAGGAACAAAGAAACTAACAAAGACGACGTTATGAAGAGAAATTGGAATTATCAGATAAGGAACTTAAAATAACTATAATTAATATGTTACAGGTTGTAATATTATCATATATATGTATATATTTTTATATTATATATTTATATTATATTTTAATTTCTTGTTGAAATTACCCAATTTGTATTATAAATATGGTAATTTCAACAAGAAATTGAAACCATCAGAAAAAAAACTAATAGAAATTCTGGAGATGAAAAACAGTCACAGAGAAGAATGCCAGTTTTATCATCAGACTTAACACAGCTAAGGAAAAAGAAACCAATATATTGAAGGATGACTCAATTGAAATTACCCAAAAAGAAACATAAATTTTAAAAAGAGTCTAAAAAAAATCAAAGGATTTCATACTATAGGACAGCATCAAATAGTCTAAAAGAAGTATAAATGGACTCTCCAAAGGAGAAGAGAGAGAGAAACAGGCAGAAGAAATATTTGAAGAAATAAGGGTGAAGAATTTTCTAAAGTAATGAGACGAACACCAAACCACACTGCTAAGATCATAGGTCCACGTAGGACTTTTTTTTTTTTTTAAGGAAAAAGAAATAAAAGAAAGGAGAAAAAAGAAAAAAAATCAAGTTTTTTCATTTTGTGTGCCTTAACATTCTTATCTGTAAATTGAAGATAATATTGTTCTGCAGAGTGAATGAGAAATTCATATACAACTTAGTTCCTGGAACATAATCAATACATAGTAAGTGTTATTATAAAAGGGTCCACTATACACCCACCAAGGAGTGTCAACAGAGTTTAATCCTGATCGTTTGACACAATCAGGAACAGATTTCTACAGGTAAATCAAGCTCAATGTCCAGCAGCTCTTGATTGCCTGGCTGTAACACCAGTAATACCACTGGTACTTGTAGGCACAACCAAGATAATATCCTGGGGATTTTCAGAATTGCTTTGGTAAAAGAATTCTGCAAATTGCTGAATTTTCTCCTTGGTGGAGTTAGTAAAAAAGCGAAATGAATGTTAATATTATTATTATTATTTTTGAGACAGAATCTCACTCATTCGCCCTGGGGTTGAGAGCTGTGGTGTCATAGCTCACAGCAACCTCAAACACTTGGGCTCAAGAGATCCTCTTGTCTTGGCCTCCCAAGTCGCTGGGACTACAGGTGCCCACCACAACACTGAGTATGTTTTTAGAGATGTGGACTTGCTCTTGCTTACGCAGGTCTCAAAATCCTGAGCTCAAACAATCCTCCCACCTCGGCCTCCCAGAGTGCTGGAATTACAGGCGTGAGCCACCATGCCCAGCAATATTGATATAATTCTAACTACAAGATGGATATTACCAGGATACTAAATACATGTATTTATACTGAGAACTATACTTTGCCCTTTACAGATTTTATTTTGTAGTTCTTCGATAGCAATTCTCTAGTAAAATAGGTGTTACCCTCACTTCACAAATAAGGATCAGAAAGGTTAAGTGACTTCCCCAATAGAGGCGATAAATGGTGCCAAGTTTTGAACCAGATATCCCTATGTCTAAAGCCCAAATTTTGACCCGAATATAGCCCTGTATCTGTTTTATGCTTTTATGAGTGCTAAAATTCACTTAATTCCTAGACCTACCTTAAACTATATAGGTGCAACACTTCACTTGACTTATATATTGGGATTCATCTTCATATCAATAAATCCAAAAAACTTCCAAACAACATAGTTTAATTCACGACCCCAACTTTTACTGAGGTCTTATTTTGCCCTAGACAATATACTAGGTACTCTGTACAGGGTAATAATCTCATTTAACCAAGACAAATACCTTGCAAAGATGCTATCAGTAAACACATTCTACAGATTAAAAAACTGAGGAGTTTAACAGATACTCTCAGTGCCCTTCCAATACCCCTTCAGCCCTTACCATTCCTGCAGACTGACCTGTGCTTCTAGCTACAAGAATTTCTGATTCTTCCAAGAATCAGAGTCAGTCACAGTATGTTGTGGGTAAACACCTCCATTCACATGCCCCAGGCAGTACTAAGTATAGTACTGAGGGGTGATCTATACTGTGTCTGTGGTTACCTGTCACAGCGGTAACCTGCTTGCTAATCTATCCTCGATTGGTTTCATTGCCTTCCCTGGCTGGCTTCTCCTTTCTGCAGTCAATGCTTTCTCAGATTACTCCACAATAAATTACCTCTGCTAAAATCTTTGTCACAGGGTCAGCTTCTGGGGGAACACAAACTAAGCCACATTGTAGTAGGTGCTGAGAAAATGTTAAACTTGTAAATCAAATTTATAACCTGGCTCCATATTATAATTATCTGGAAAATTTTTTTTAAATATTTATGTTTCGTCCCCCACTCACAAAAATTTTGGTTCAATGGTCTCAGGTAAGTCAATCAGAATATTTAGAAAACTCCTTAGAAAGACTACTTATAGCCAAGGTTGAGAATCGCTGCTCCAAAGCCTGTTTCCACTGTAATAATGTGACAACAAATAGTTCATTCCTCTAGTAGGCCGTGAGTATCTTAATGGTAGAGACTGTTTTATTGGTCTTTTTTATCTGAAGTTCCTAAATTGGTATGTATTATATATTCTTCGAGTATCTGTTGAATAAAAACAACCTATTGAAGTACGATTACTCTGGGGAACATCTTTTGTGGTAGTTTTAAAAGCATATCCACATATTCACTGATACACCTCCCTTCAAGAAGTGGAGAGAATGCATGCAGGGCTCTTTCCCACCTCCCACAGACATGCCCCTGGCCTGCCCAAAGGTCTTATGCCTCCACTCAGGGCCTGAAGAATACTCCTTAGTCCTACAGGTCATCCCTGGTAGCCATGCTCCCATCTTTGTGCAGCAACTATGAGCCTATGACCTGAACCTAAAAAAAAGCACTGTGGGCGTCACAGACAGACATGCCCCAGGCCAACCGAGCAGCCTTGTGCCTAAGAACCTGAGAAACAGGTTCCTGTGGGCTGAGAAACAGCCCTGAACCTGAGAAACAGGTTCCTGAACCTGAGAAACAGCCCTGTGGGCTACTCCTGGCAAACACACCCAGGACAACTGAGCAGCCATGCCCCAGACCTATAAAAAAGCCCCATGGGCCACCCCAGCAAAAATAGCCCAGGTCAGCCAAGCAGTGTGTGCTCTCTCTCCCTGGGCCTGAGAAATATCCCCAAGGGCTGCCACTGGCAAACACGCCCCCAGGCTAATCAAGTAACTCTGTGCCGGTGTTCCTGGCCAGGGTAACAGCCCTGCAACCCAAACCCCAGTGAGCCAGAGCTCCAGTTGGCTGACATGCCATGTGCATGCCTGTGTCCCCAACCTGGGAAACACCCTGACAAGCCCTTCCCTGACAAAACCGCAGCACAGCTAACACAAACTCATTCTAGGCTACAAAGACACACCAAACATTACTGGTGTGAACTCAGTAAAGAAACAACATAAAAAAGAACCAAACAGAAATCTTAGTGCTAAAGAATTTGGTTAAAAAAATTTAAAAATGCAATCAAGAGCTTCAGCAATGAACTAGATCAAGCAAAAGAATGAATGTCAGAGCTTGAAGACAGTCTTTTGAAGCAACACAGGCAGATAAAGAAAAAATAAGAAAGAATAAAGAAAGCTTACAGGATTTAAGGGAAGAAATATTTATATTATAGGCATTACAGAAAGAGACATGATGAAGAAAGGCAAGAAAACATAATTAATGAAATAGTGGCTGAAAAATTCCAAGTCTTGGGAGAGATAGGAACATCCAGGTCCAAGTCCCACAGTCAGCCTGATCTTGAGGGCAGAATTTGTCTTTATGGTCAAGGAGGCTTCAGAGTCCAAGGTCAATCTTTTGGGCTAAGGCTAGCAGCTAACAGCAAAGGTGCTAGCAGCTAACAGCAAAGCCTGGAAAACTGAGTGGGATACAGGGTGATTTGAGGGAACCTAAAGGGATTGCAGTAGAGTTCTCTATAGAAACTAATTTTAGACACCATCAATAATCTATACAGGATTGCCAGTATGAGCAAACAAAGATACAGAATGCCTAGTCAAATCTGAGTTTCAGATCAAGAGTGAATAATTTTTTAGTATAAGTATGTCCCAGGCATCCTTATGCTGGGATAGTCTTTGGCAACCCTATCTATAGGAATTTGTTGGTTTTGTTTGTTTATTTGTTTGCCAGCTACATGGAAGAGACTTCAACAGTCAGGAAGGTCAGGTCATTTCTTAGGTCACCTTATAGTAGCAGGCACTCCATATTAGCAACTAGTCAGTTAGAAAAATATATTCTTTTTATAGTTCTACAATGTCAAAAAATATCAGGATTCAAGCCAAAGAAAGATTCAAATATTCAAATGTTCCACTCATATCTCCATTCACCTCTCCCATAAGTATTTATTGAGGGCTAAGTATAAGACATAGAGCTGTGTAGTGGAAATATAAAAGAGAAAAGTCACACTCCATGTCTGTCCTAATGGAGCTAACGATTTTCAAATATTCATAGATATTCAAATTTCCATCTCTATCCTGGCCATCCTATAAATATATCCTGGATCTAAAGATACCATGCTTATGTGACCAATACTATTTTTCTTGAAATGCTTTATTTGCACTCATTTGGAAATGATAAGAGGAGAATATCATTGCTCACACATTCAATTCATTCGATTCCATGTCTCATTTGATTCTCATCTGACATGTGGGACTTAATCTAACATACCAGTTAAAGAAGTAATAGAAGTTAATTCCTAGATGTGTGCTATACAGAACCCTCTTGGTGTAACTTATTTGTTTTTTGAAGAAGACTCCTCAAGAGCATGCCACAAAGTGTATTATATTTTAATAAAATAATAAATAATTTATTCAAAGAACAACAGTATTGTCAAAGATAGTTTTCAACTGAAATAATTAACGGAGGATTAGAGGTGTTTTCAAAATATTGTATCCTATTTTTTTAATATTAGCAATAAATCTATACCACCCCACCACTATCCCAATGGTATTGAAGCTGTTCTCCCAGCATTCCGAGTGTATTATTTTTATTTTTAGTTAGAACCAATAGCACATGCATTTCCTCAGAGATAACAGTCTTTTGTTATGTTGCAATTCAAGTCCTCAATTCCCTAATTTCATTCAAAATTGTAATATTGTTTAATCTTGTGTTGCAGAAGGATACTGCATTCACTATAGGCCTATTTAGCAATAACTGGGGAAAGGCATTATTTTTAAGTAGCTTTGCAAACAAAGCAGAAAATATAGATGAACCTTACTATGTTCTCTATTTTAATTAATATGAAAATTGCTTCAATGTGTGACTTGGCTTATTATCTAGAACTTAAAGGAAAAAAAAGGGAATAATCAACTGAATCAACTTCAGCTGAATAAGTGTCACATCATCATAAATATCTACACAGGAAAACCCAGTGGAGATTTTTAAAGCTTACTCCTTGCTTGGCATTTCAAAACCTCATTTTGCCCCTCAAAATATTCAAGGAGACATGGTTTAGTAAAGAACAGATGTCACCCCCAAAGAACTGGCAGTCCAAGAGTAAAATACAGATTCTGACAAAAGATTAGCAAAGGTTTTTCTATGTAACATTTGTCAAAGTATAAGAAAAACTAAAATTGCCAGTTTCCTGATTGCTGACCTAACACCTTTCAAGAAGCAAACAGGTGTCCTCCTTAGTGAGACAGAGAACTCTGTGGGCCCTGGCTGATGGCACAGGCCTTCTCCTTGACCAAATGCTAATCAGGCTCTTCTGAACTCTCTCTTCAACTAGGCCCCTGGCCTTCCAGGTTCCTCTCTTAAATCGTCACATTTTAGCAAGAATCCTGCTAAACTGGCTTAGCCAGACTCCTTCACTGTCAATATCTGATTTGGTTCCTTAGCTTTTCAGGTGCCACAGGTGATGTCTGATCACCCAACCTTGCCTTCAGCAAGAATTCTGTTTGGTTGGTTGGTTGGTTGATTTATTTGTTTATTTGTTTCTTTTTCAAATAGAGTCTTATTCTGTCACCCTGGGTAGAGTGCCCTGGTGTCACAGCCCATAGCAACCTCAAACTCTTGGGCTCAAGCAATCCTCTTGCCTCAGCCTCCCAAGTAGCTGGGACTGCAGGTGTGCACCATGATGCCTGGCTAGTTTTTCTATTTTTAGTAGAGATGTGTTGCCGTAAGGGTCTCATGGAAAAGTGATGTCAAGGAGAATAACCACGCTTATTGAAATTGTGTTTTAAATAATGGTGACCATCTGCTCGCTCAGGCAAAATGGTGAGCTTCTTTATTTGCAGTTGGTTTATAGAGGGAATCTCATGCATGCGCACTATTCAGTAATGACCTCATTAAAATTCATAACAATTCCTTTGCACATGCGCACTGGGCATCTGATAATGCCCAGGTAATCTGATAATCCACCCTAGTAATCTGATAATCCACCTAACATACATCTTTAAGCACAACCCTTTCAACATAATCCAGTTTAACATAACTTAATGAAGAACATGTTGTTAGTCATTACTTTCTTTGTTCTTATCTGATGAAGCCTGAGGCTACAGGGGAAAGAGAAGATTTGAATGTCTGTTCTACTGACCATGCCATTTGGAGGCCTTTACTTCGAATCCTTAAGCAAAGCATAAGAAACTTCTTGGGCATACAGGAATTTGTGTGCAAATCTCTGCTTTCATGTAGGCCTTAAGTTGGGGGGAGGGGGGTTGCTGGAGCCTTTTATAAGGAATTCTCAGGCTGGACTTCTCAAAAGCCTTTCATGAGCTTGAGTAAATTCCTCTTCTCTTGCAGTCCCCTAGCACATTACCATTCCCAGACCTGTCAGCAAGCAACCTTTGTCACTTACCACAGATCAGGAAAGGTTACTGATCCGTATCTGGCCAGTTTATCAAAGGGCTTTTTTATTGACCTTATAAAGTCAACCTTAATTCCTTAACCCAGTCTGGACATCTCTGGGAATGCCATTCCAGCCAGAGCCTTGGTCATGTTAGGCCCGCAACCAACCCGGCCATATGGGATTCTGCCTCAGTTTCTCACAAGTATGCCTGCACAAAGTCTTTTCACTGCTCTTTCTCAAATGGCATGTTTGGCCAGAGGCATAAAGGTGTTTCACCTATAGAGATGGGGTCTCACTCTTGCTCAGGCTGGTCTTGAACTCCTGGGCTCAGCAATCTACCTGCTTTGGCCTTCCAAAGTGCCAGGGATTACAGGAGTGAGCCAATGTACCTGGCCTATTAGGTTGATTAGGCTGTGGCCTATGATGCCATGGCACTCTACCCAAAGTGACAATTACTTTAATACTCTTAGTAATTTTCTATACACTGACTCCCACCTTGTGCCTTAGCTATAAGTTCCCATTTTTCCTGTTTATTCAGTTAAGCCTAAACTCTCTCCCCTGCTGCAAAGCAACATTGCAGTGGTCCTGACATTTGGGGCAATGGTCCTGAATAGTCTGCCTTACTATTCTTTATGGTACAGTATTCTTAATAATAATAAAGAATTAAATAAATTTAAATAATTTTTTTTTAACACAGGCTACAGTCTAATGGGAGTCAGAACCATGAAAAACTCCAAGGAAATTCTCTTCTTGCAAAGCTAAGTATCTTTGAGTAATCAACGAACAATTCCAAGGTATTCTCCAGTAATTTACATAATATCCCAAAGTGTATTCCAGGGGATACTAGTTCCAAGGACTCTAATAGACATCAAATGAAAAAAAGATCCCAAGATTAAATGTTTGAGATGCCTGAAAAATATTAGAAGGATTTTCCCTGTTTCTCCTTTGTACTGTGAACCTGATTCTTTCTGTAAGCCCAGTGCTCTTTCTCCATAGAGCATCTTGAGGTCACCACCATTGCTCAAAAAACTCTCATCTCTGTGCTCTACCATTCACCCACCAAGGAAATCTGAATTTTAAGCAAAGGGTCAAAGCCCTGACCCAAAGGAGTGAATTGCCGAAGGTTGGATTTCACTAAGTAGAAAACAATAGATGGGGAAGACTCTGAGGAGTTATTTTGACTTCACAGAGCTCCTAGTGACATCCTCCACTGCGAATCAGTACCAGCTCTGCTGGCACATACAGGGAAAAACAGTATTTCTTACCCTGAGATTTCAGAAGTAAAAGCTGCTTTTCAGAGTTTCCTCTTATCTCCAAATTATACTTTTTCAAATTGTAAGGAACCACCTTTATTTTCTCCTAGGACTGAGACTTAATCTTCTAGGAACAAAAGGGAAAAGCTGTTAAACTATCATATGCAAATATACTCTTTAGAAAAGGGACCAGCCATTCTGCTATCATAGCCACATGGTAGAATTCAAAATTTGCAGTGTTCTTTGCATCCCAAGCATATGCAAATGAATATTCCATGAGGTCAAACCAATCCATTTCCTTCTTCCCAATGCATCCTATGGAATAGGTCACTTGATTTGAAATGCTCAGTCTAACACCCTGTTATTCACATTCTAGGTTGTATAAATTTGCTACATGGAATATTCATTTACAAAGAGTAACTTGTTTCTTATATAGTCAACAAAACAGTAACATTATACAAGCTGCAAAAATCTGTTTATAAATAAAGTATTTTAGTACTTCAGTGCTGATTTAAGGGAATAAATGTCCTCTTATCTGGTCTATGTGCCATTTTCATTCTTCTTCTTCTTTTTTTTTTTGTTATTATTAATCTCTTGGTCCCTGTGGGGGTTTTTTGTTGTTGTTACTGAAGAGGACAGGAAAGAGTGCTGCCAATTTCAAAACAGTCTGCTACTGACACATTAGAAGGGGATTTAATTATTCCTGCATAAAAAGCAAGGAAAGCAAAATACAGGCAGACTCTCAGCTATCCTAATTGCTTATGTGCTAAAGGGCTTTCAAATAATAAGTCCTTAAATAATAAATTGATATGGGAAAGAATAATGATACCCAGGTGTGAAACCTTAATCTTGCAAGCAGGGCCCCATACTCAATGGCATAATTGCCTCTATTACCATGTTCTGGCCTAACATAAGGGTTTGAGTCATGGAAACTGGATAGAAAGGAAAGACAAACTATGTTCAAATCAGATAATCATACAATAGAGACCAGGTATCTAAATAGCTATTTGAAATGTAAAAAAGCAAGCTTTAGTTTTACATGAGCCTTTCCATTTAGACATGTGCCACATTTGGTCTAAACCACAAAAACGTGGGTTAGGAAATTCTCCATTAAGGACTTAGTCAAAATCCTCACACGCCAAACTTCTTTTATTTCCAAATAAAACCTCTAACCACCACATCATAACTAGATAAAGACCCTCCCGTGTACTACACTGAGGTCTCTACTGGAAGGGTTACTCACTGCAGGCCTCCCAATGTACCCACTTGTGTCTATCATCTATTTTGTATATGTAGGCAGTGATCTACCTGAAAGCCTAACATATGACCTATAATCAACGATATTTCTGGAGTTCACATCTCTTAACTCCAAAATAGAAGACTGTTTGAAAAAAAAAAAAAAAGATTCAGTCTACTGCCAACATCTTTTAGATATGTTCAGTTTTTTTTGTTTTTTGGGGTTTTTTTGTGTAAGGATTAAACAATAGGATATCTCATAAATCCTTAATCTGGAATCCAGAGAGTACTAAAAATTGAGTTTTTCATAATTTGGCAGAAAAACCTAAATATTTCTATATTTCACTGAAGAAGTGTACTGTTGAAATATTAATGTATTTGATTATATAATATCACTCCAACCTTGCTGTTGATGTTACAAAATATACACAAAATATATGGCATGTATTAACAAAGATTCCCCTTGACCAAACTTTGGTTAGGTACCTCTGAACCTCTTTTAAAGTAGGCCTTAACCTTTGGGCTTCCAAGTTCTTTTTAGCATTGCCCTGGTATTAGCAAGAATTCTGCTAAGTTTAGCAAAATCCCCCATCCTCAGTACCTTATTATCCTCAATATTTGATCACATTCTTCATCCTAACCTTTGGTATTTCGATCACACTTGCCTGACTTCAGCAAGAATCTTGTTGAGTCAATTTACCTAGACTTCGCCCTTACCCTTGATGTTTCTTCTAAGCAATTTTCCATCTGCCTATCCCCACCCTGCTCATTGATTATAAATCCCCACTGGTGTATGCTATATTTGGAATTGAGTTCAGTTATATACTGAGGTCTCTCTTCCCCTGTTGCAATAGTTTCTGAATAAAGTCTATTTTACTACTTTACTCCCAGATTCTTGTTTTCAGTAACAGTGTACTGAATTACCTTTCTAAGCGAAAATGTTCTTCACTCTAGTATAAAACTATTCGAAGGATTTCAAAAAAAGGGATTGTCACCCTGCTCATATGTATTTACTGAGCTGCAATTTGACTTAACAACAAAAAGTAGTGAAAACTATAGCAACTCGTGCTTTAAATAAGACAAGATTGCTAGAGTCACTACAACCATCTCCTGGGTTACATATGAGGAGATTGCGATCCATAACTCACAGCTTGGTTGGTTTTAGTATCACTGATGGAGCTTTTCAATCCAGTTGTTTACTCCATTACAAAGTAATATTTACAAATATGAACGTAACATACCTCTGTCATTCAACTGGTATGATTTATTTTAAATTTTTTACTTTATTTTTTAATTTTGAAATGCAAACAGGGTGCAAATTCTCCATTATTCGCATGTTGGTTACGTGGTTTGCTTTTGTAAAGTGGGAGTCATGCTGTAAGTGTGCCCATCACCCACATAGTGTTCACTGTACTCATTAGGTAGGTTTTTGCCTAAACCCCCCTCCATCTTCCCCCCACTTGATTTCCACAGTTTTACCTCCCTCTGTGCACATGTGTGCTCACCAGTTAGTTCCAATTTAGTAGGGAGTATAGGCAGTGTTTGTTTTTCCATTCTTTGGTTACTGGAATTAGGATAATGGTCTCCAGTTCCATTCATATTGATGCAAAAGGCATTAATTCATCTTTTTACATGGCTGAATAGTACTCCATGGCATATATATACCATATTTTGTTAGTCCACTCATGAATTGATGGGCAGTTGGGTTGATTTCACATCTTTGCAATTGTGCTGCAATAAGCAGCAGGTGTCTTTTTGATAAAGTGACTTCTTTTCCTTTGGGTGGATACCCCAGAGTGAGAATGCTGAATGCAATCATCTGTCTGCTTTTTAGTTCTTTGAGCAATCTCCCTACTGTTTTCGATAGAAGTTGTAACAATTTGCTGTCCCACAAAGGCTATAGAAGAAGTCCTTGCTCTCTGCATCCACACCAGCATTTATTGTTTGGGGACTTTTTAATAAAAGACATTCTAGCAGGGGTAAGGTGATAGCTTATTGTGGATTTCCCTGATGATTAGCAATGTTAACATTTTTTCATATATTTGTTGGCCATTTGTCTCTCTTCTTTCGAAAAGCTTCTATTCCTATCTTTTGTCCACTTTTAATGGGGTTGTTTTTCTTCCTGATATGCTTGAGTTCTTTGTAGATTCTGGATCTTAGTGCTTCATTGATGTAAGTTTGTGAATATTTTCTCCCATTCTGTAGGTTGCCTGTTTGCTCTGGTGATTATTTCCTTAGCTGCACAAAAAAATATTAATAATAATCATCTTCTTAATCAAGTCCCATTTATTTGTGTTATTGCTGTAATTGTCATTGAGGTCTTCTTTATAAATTCTTTTCCTAGACTGACACCTGGAAGACTTTCTCCTGTATTTTCTTCTAGAATTCTTATGGTTTCATGACTTATACTTAAGTCTTTTATCCTTCTTGAATTAATTTTTGTGAGTGGAGATAGATAGGGATCCTGTTTCATTCTTCAGCATGTGGCTATGAAACTTTCCCAGCACCCTTCATTAAATAGGGCTTCTACCCCCCAGAAAATATTGATGTCTGCTTTGTCAAAGATCAATTGGCTGTACAAGGATGGTTGTCCTAACATATCTGAGTTATTTGAGTTCTATTCCATTGGTCTATGTCTCTATTTTTGTACCAATACCATGCTGTTTTGGTTACTATAGCCTTGTAGTACATAGTCTGGCAATGTGATACCTCTAGATTTGTTCTTTTTGTTTCAAATTACTTTGGCTATTTGGACTCTTTTCTGGTTCCAATGAAATATAGAAGTATTTTTCCAGATCTGTGAAATGAATGTATGATATTGGTATTTTGATGGGCACTACATTGAGTCCCTATGAGTAGTATAGCTGTTTTAATTTTGGCTGGGAGGGACATTTTAACCTATCCATGAGCATATGTTTTTCCAATTCTTTGTGTCACCTACAATTTTTTTACAGAGAGACTTTTCACCTTCTCATCTAAGTTTATTATTGTATTTTCTTTGTAGCTACTATGAATGGTATTGAGTCTGATTTGATTCTAGATTGACTGTTATTAGTGTATAGAAATGCTACTGATTGTGTGCATTGATTTTGTAACCTAAGACTTTGCTGTATTTATCAATTCCAGGAGACTCTTGGTGGAGACTTCAAAATTTTCTAGATATAACACCGTATCATCAGTGAAAAACAATAGCATGACTTCCTCTTTCCTGATTCAGATAACTTTTATTTCCTTATTTGCCTAATTGCTCTGGTTAGGAGTTCTAGCACTATTTTGAATAGAAGCAGTGACAGTGGGCACCCTTGTCTTGTTCCAGTTTTTAGGGAGAACGCTTTCAACTTTTCCCCATTCTGGATGATGTTGGCTGTGGGTTTGTCTTATATGGTTTTCATAATTTTGAGATATATTCCTTCTATGCCTAGTTCATTGAGGATTTTTATCATGAAAGGGTACTGGATTTAGTCAAATGCTTTTCTGCATTTGTTAAGATGATCATATGGTCTTAGTTTTACAGTGTGTGGTGAATCACACTCATTGATTTGTGTATATTGAAGGATCTTTGAATCCCTGAGATGAAGCCTACTTGGTCATGGTGGATTATTTTTTGAAGTATTGTTGAAATCAGTTTGGTAGTATTTTATTGAGGATTTCTGCATCTACATTCTTAAGGGTTATTGGTCTATAGTTTTCTTCTTTTGTTGTGTCCTTACCTAGCTTTAGTATAAAGGCAATACTAGCTTAATGAAATGAGTTGGGGAAGATTCATTCCCATGCCATGTTATGGAATAATTTCTGCAGTATGAACTGGATACCAGTTCTTCTTTGTAGGGTCAGTAGAATCTGACTGTAAATCCATCTGGTCTGGGTCCCTTCCTTTGTTGGAAAACTTTTTATTACTGCTTTCATCTCGGTACTCATGATTGGTCTGTTCAGTAGTTCTATTTCTTCCTGATTGAATCTCAGAAGGTTATATATTTTCAGGAATTTTTCCATTTCCCCTACATTTTTCAAGTTTCTATGGGTAGGGATTTTCATAGTATTTACAGATGATATTTTATATTTCTGTGGTATCAGTTGTAGTATCTCTTTCTTAATTTCTGATTGAGCTTTTTTGAGTTCTTCCTCTTCTTGTCCTGGTTAATCTAGTGTAAGGTCTATCAATTTCATTTATCTTTTCAAAGAACCACCTTTTCATTTCTTTGATCCTTTGTATTATTTTTTTGGTTTTCCATTTCATTTAGTTCTGCTCTGACTATAGTTATTTCTTTTCTTCTATTGGATTTGGGTTTTGTCTGCTCTTCCTTTTCTAATAGTTTCTTGAGATGTATCATTAGATTGTTAATTTGTGATCTTTCTGTCTTTTTGATGTAGTCATTTAAGGTTCTAAATTTTCTCCTTAGGATAGCTTCTGCTAAATCCCATAGATTTTGATAGCTTGTGTTCTCTTTGTCATTTAGTTCAAGAAATCTTTTTATTTCCATCTTAATTTCATAATTGTTCAAACAGTCATTCAGCAGCATGTTGTTTATTTTCCATGATTTTGTGCAGAATTGTGGTTTGTCTCGGAATTGATTTCTAGTTTTATTCCACTGTGGTGTGAGAAGCTACATGGTATGATTTATTTATTTTTTAATGTTTTGAGACATGTTTTGTGACTAGATACAATCAATCTTGGAGAATATTCCACGTGCTGATAAGAAGAATGTATATTCAGTAGTTTGGAGATAAAATATTCTATAAATGTCCAGTAGACTCATTTGTTCTTGAGTCTGATTTAAGTCAAGTGTTTCTATATTTATTTTCTCCTTAGATAATCTGTCTAGCTCTCTCAGTGGGGTACTAAAGTCCCTTCAATTATAACGCTAGTATTTATCTCTTTGCTTAGATCTAGAAGAATTTGATTTATGAATCTGGATGCTCCTGTGTTAGGTGAATACATATTTGGAATTATTTCTTCATGTTGAATTGTTCTCTTTACCATTATATAATGACTATCTTTGTCTTTCTTTACTGTTTTCCATTCAAAGTCAGTTTTATCTGATTAAAGAATGACTATTCCAGCTTTCTTTAGGTTTCTGATTGTAGTTTTTTTTTTTTTCATCCCTTAATCTTAAATCTATATAAGTCCTTATGAGTTAGATGTGTTACCTGGAGATAGCAGATACTTGGATTGTACTTTTTTAGCCAACATATGTCTCTTGAGTAGAGCACTCACATCATTCACATTGATTGATAAGATTGGTATGTATGAAACTGTCCTGTTCATCATGTTAGGTCATACTTTATTTTTGTTTCCTCTCCTGTGCTATTGTTTTCTATGAGCTCTAATCTTTTGCTTTTGAGTGGTTTTACACTCAATGGTTGTCCCATTGTGATTATCCATGTATAATGAATTTCTGAGTATCTCCTGCAAGCCATGTATGGTCTCCACAAATTTCTCTCAGTGTTTACTTGTCTAGAAAAGTCTTTATTTCTCCTTCATATATAAAACTTAGTTTTGCAGGACAAAAAATTCCTAGGCTGGCAGTTGTTCTGTTTAAGAAGAGTAAATACAGGGACTCAATCCCTTCTGACTTGTAAGGTCTTCACTGAGAAGTCTGCGGTTAGCTTGGTGAGTTTTCCTCTGTAAGGTACTTGATGGTTTTGCCTCACAGCTCACAGGAATTCCTTTTCTGTGTTGACTTCAGCCAGTCTGAAGAGTATATGTCTCAGTGATTGCCTCTTTGCAATGAACCTCTCAGTGTTTGTTGAGCTTCTTGTACTATAAAGTCTAGATCTCTAGCAAGACCAAGAAATTTTTCCTCAGTTACTCCTTCAAATAGATTTTCCAGCCTTTATACATTTTCTTCACCCTCAGGTATGCCTATGATTCTTATATTTGGTCATTTTACATAATCCCATACTTCTTGTAGGCTTTGTTTATTCTTCTTGATTCTTTGTTCTTTATTTTTGACTGAGTTAATTTTAAACAGTTGTCCTCAAGCTATGAATTCCTTTCTTCCACCTGGTCTAGTCTATTCTTAAAGCTTGTCACAGTATTTTGTATTTCCTTAATTATGTTTTTCTTTTCCAGGTTTTCTATTTTTTTTTAATTTTGGGGTACTCATTGAAGGTACAATGAGCTAGGTTATACTCCTTGTGTTTGCTGGCTGAAGTCCTACTATCAATAGTGTCCCATCCCCAAGAGACGTGTCACACACTGTGGTCCCACACCCTCCTCCCTCTATCTCCCCTCCCCCATTCCCTCTACCCCCACCACGGACTAGCATCAGTTGTCCTCATATAAGAATTCTTGTTTATCCATTCTTATGATGCTTTACTAAAAAGAATGTATTTCAACTCCATCTAAATTAATACAAAAGATATAAAGTCATCATCCTTTTTAGTGACTGTATAGTATTCCATGGTATACATATACCATAGCTTGTTAATCTATTTCTGGATTGGTGGGCATTTAGGCAATTGTAAATGAAGCTGCAATAAATAGTCTGGTGCAAATGTCCTTATGATAAAATGATTTTTTTTCTTCTCGGTAGATGCTGAGTAATGGGATTGCAGTATCAAATGAGAGGTCTAGTTTGACTTGAAGATATTGGCCTAGGGAAAGATTTTATGAAGAAACTTCTGTGGCAATTGCAACAACAACAAAAATTTTTAAATGGGACTTAATTAAACTGAAAAACTTCTATATAGCAAAGGAGACAACAACTAAAGCAAATAGACACCCATCAGAATGGGAAAAGATATTTGCATATTATGAATCAGACAAAAGCTTGATAACTAGAACCTACAGAGAACTCAAATTAAGCAACAACAACAATAAAAAAGCTAACAATTCCCTGTATCAATGGGCAAGTAAGATGAATAGAACCTTCTCTAAAGAAGACAGACAAATGGCAAACAAGCATATGAAAAAATGTTCATCATCCCTAATTATCAGAGAACTAAAAATCAAAACCACCCTGAGATATCACCTAACCCCAGTGAGAATGGCCCACAACACAAAGACTCAAAGCTACAGATACTGATGTGGTTGTGGAGAGAAGGGAATACTTTTACACCACTGATGGGACTGCAAATTATTTTTTTTAAATATGCCTATCTCTTTAGCAATTTGTTCATTTCCTGAATTGTATTTCTGATTTCTTTGAGATGGCTTTCTATTTTCTCTTGGATTTATTGAGCTTCCTTACAATCTATACTTGGAATTCTTTATTCAGTTATTTCATTTTGGTTGGGATCCATTGCTAGAGAGGTGGTGTGCCCCCTTGGGGTTGTTCTTTCACTCTCGGTTTTTATACTTCTCGAGTGATTATGCTGATTCCTTTTCATCTGGAGCAGCTACTGCTTCTTACTATGGGACTTTATTTTGTTGGGTTCCTTCCACTCACTTATAGGGGTGTGTCTGTAGCATATGTTAGGTAAGAATATTTAGCTTTTTCTTGTGGGTGCTGTGATGGAGATCTAGGTTCTGGATTTATGTCTTGGTTATAAAGATCCTTACGGTGATAGTTTCCTCAATTGCTAGTTGTTTGTAGACTGTAGTAGTATTGAGCTATGTTTTGGGGGAAAATTCCTTACTTCTCATTGATGAGGGAGGATGGAAGTCTTTGGAATCCTTTCTCTTTCCCCAGTGTGAATTGTATTGGCACACCCAATTTAATTTCTGAGATAATAGATGATGCTGGTGAGTAAGAATCAACCACACACTGTATATTGAGTCAGTAAATGTTGTAAAGGGCTCTACAAATTGACTCCACCAAGAGTAGGTGGTGCTTGCCAGAAAGAGCTGCAGTGTTGTTTTAGAGATCTATGATAGCTCTAAGCACCCAGGAGAAAAACTCAAATGTCCTAGATGGTACATTGGGTCAGGAAACTTCCAGGAGAGTCTTTATTCTCCACCATAGAAGGCAGATGGGGCAGTGAGGCTGAGTGGGGGTGAGCTTGACCTCAGTCTCCACAAAAACCAGTAAGCTAGCTATCTCATAGGTCATATAATCTTTTTTTGGTTTTCTTTGTATAAACAGTAATATTTTTTTAAAAGTTGTGCTGTACATGTCTTTGCATGGCATACATTTTTTGACATTAAAATGAAAACCAGGCAGCTTACAAATAACTCCCTTTTTAACAATGAACATGAAAGTAAGTTTTTGAAAACTTAGAATTTCCATTTCCTCTAGAAGCAATGCCATAATTTGGGGATATTTATTGTTATTATCTGGGCTATCATTTACTTCTTTAATATAGTTTGAGACTTCCTCATTGCTAGCTCCTCCTTACCTACTTGACTTCAAAAAGGTGGAGTATGCTAACATGATCACTGGATAGCTTCTTTTCTTTATCTTTGTTCATCCCTTATCAGCAGTTCTCAACCTGTAGGTCGTGACCCCTTTGGGGGTCTCCTGCATATCAAATATTTACATTACGATTCCTAACAGTAGAAAAATCAGTTATGAAGTAGTGACAAAAATAATTTTATGGTTGGGGGACACCACAATATGAGGAACTGTATTAAAGGGTTGCGGCATTAGGAAGGTTGAGAACCACTGCCTTAGATGATTTCATTCAGTTCCATGACTTTACATATAATCCATACACTTGATCTTAGCTAAAAGGCTGAGAAGTGATTACATATAATGAATATTCTGAATACTTTCAAATAAGTATTTTCTCCACTTACCTCTTACCTAAATTCCAGACCTCTATGTTCCACTACCTTCTAAATATCTCTCTATGTGAGGGGCAAGGAATCATCTCAAATTTAGCATGTCAAGAACTTTTTGTTTTACCCATCTCAATAAATTAGTGTAGCAGCTCACATTAAAAACTATGTAGCTCACCTTGGCTCCTCTCTATATATAATACCTCATATCCAAAATATAAGAAAATGTTATTGGATTTGCCTTTAAAATGTGTCCCAAATGTAGAACTTATTTATGACCTGGCCAGGCTACCATCTCTGTCACCTAGATTATTTTAATAGCTTTTACTTCTGCTCCCCTTTATTCTAATCTTCTCATAGGAACTAAGGAATACTATAAAAAGTAAAACTGATCATGCCATTGCCCTGCTCAAACCTTCCAAGAATGTCTCACTGCCCTTGCGGGGGCAGGGGAGGCAGACTGTGAAATCCTTCCTTCAAGATCAGACATGAGTTTTATCCTTTCCACATCTCTGGCCTTATCTCCTACTAGTCTCTTTTGTACATTCCACCACAGTTCACATCAGTTCCTTGGTTAATTTTCAAAGATATCAAAACACTTTTCCACTTTAGGACCTTTGTAATTACTACTCTTTTTCTGCCTGGAACCCTCTTCTTCTTTCACATATGAGGTTGTTTCATTTTCTCTCCTCACTCAAGCCTCTGTTTAGATTCTGCTTCATTAGAAGGACTTTTTTATCCACTTTGTTCAAAATAGCATTCTATTTTAACAACAACATACAAATATACTAAAACAAGTTCAGTTAAAGGCAACCTTTGTGGTAACCCTTCAGCATGTCTACTGCTCTTTTTTCTCTTACCCTTAGTTTTTTTTTTTCATAAAGTAGATTAATTTATAATACTTTACTACATATTGTTTTGTATATTTATTCATCATATCTCTCCTCGCACCACTCCTTAAATTGTAAACTCCTTGAAACCAGGAAACTATTCTTTGTTTTATATAGTGCTTTAATATTAGCATCTAAGAATGTGTTCTTGATAAATATTTTTAATGAATTAATTAATGAACACACAATGAAGAATTTTTTAAAATATCCAGGTTGTTAGAAAATTTAGAACTCCAAGAGATCAAAGCACATAGATTCATCCTAACATTAAAGCTAAGTTAAAAAAAAACTTATAATACTTGGGTAATTTGGACAAAATGTGTTTTAATTTTCTAGGAATTTAAGAAATACAAAAAGGAATATAAGATAGAGAAAGAAAATTGGACTGAGATTTAGATTTAGGAAACTATGGTGAACAACCTGACTGGGATTCAAACATGTTTTATGACCCTGTAATAAAAATAGCCTCAGGGAAATCTCCTTTTATATAAAACCTGAGGCCCCAATATTCCCACAAAATTATTTTCCTTTTTTAAAGAAAGCACATGGAATTAATAGATAATAGCTATTGTTCTTAAGCAAAGTATGTCAAGATCTTTGTGTCTCTTCCAAGAGAAAGGCTACACGTAATGCCTGAAAATCCTACCATCAACTGGCATTTTATTGCCTTACAAATCTTGCTTGCTTTATAAGCTTCTACAAAAGGTTATGGAGAAATTTTTTCATCAGTATCCCAAACAAGGTAAGAAGAAAGAGGAAAGGAGAAAGGCAGAAACAATGGTATAAGGAAGAGACTGGGGAAGGAGAAGAAGAAATGGGAGAGGGAGAGGAGGAATAGCAGGAAGAAGAGGAACAGGTGAAGGAACAGGAAGGGTATTCTTTAATACCAAAGTAATTAATAATAATAGGCACTCCTCTCTGAAACTACTCTAAACCAGTATTTGGTGGCAGTGCAGGAGCTGGGAGAAAAGTCATGAACAGAATCTCTTGCCATTTGTCCCATTGATAAATGAACCTACTCTATACTACCTCCTACTTCCCCTAGGGCTATGAGCAATTTCCTTTGGGTGAAGAACCCCACTTTTAGGTAAAGAGCAGGATGATTACCCTTAACAGAGCATTGGGTAGGTACATATTAATGGGCTCTATTTTATAGAATAGTCTTGTTCAGAGAGCAGAGAGAAACCCAAATTTGGCAGAATAAAGTAAACTACTTTATAAAACTTAGTTTTCCCATCTATTAGAAAGGAGAAAAATGGGGGGAGTGTTCTCTATAATTGCTTCTCACTCTAACATATTTTTTCTAATTACTTAATTTATATTTTTATTTCTTATATATTTAGTTGGTAATCTAGAGTATTATTTCTAAATTAGAATTTGTGGACTTCTGAGTATAAGAGGTTTTAATAGATTTTCCTCACCAAAAAAAAAAACATTCTATAATAAAAAATACATTTGGGAAACACTGGTATAATTATAGTTAAACATGTTTACTTCTGGCAGGACTTCTCTCTAGTGATATGGTAACAAACTTTATGAATCTCCAATAGGAGAAGACTCCACAATATATAGTGTTTCTGAATTTTATCATCAAACATTTATCTCAAAAATGCAATCATACTGATTAAAGATCATGGGATATACAAAAGATATTTCCTCTCCTGCTTGAAAGGTCATTTAAATCATTGTGAAAGAAAATAAATAAGGTTAAGCCCTCAAACATACAGAAAACATAAGGACCAAAATCTAATAGGAGTTCTCAACAAATTGGTGGAACATACTCAAAGCAGTTTCAGGAACAGGGGAAGAGTAATGGGGAAACTACAGTGTGAATGATGTATGAAGAGGGATCTATAGAAGACTGTCTATCAGTCTAAGAACAACAAGGAGACTCACAATTCAACAATGTACATACCATTTTGTGGAGGGATGAGTGAGCACAGAAGTGAGATACAGAGCTGAAATCAGACAATTAATTGAAAGTCCCTAGATAAAATAATCGACAGCCCCATCGCTCCTGTTCCAACAATACAAAACAAATTGGAATTCAAGATCAGAAAGTTGAAAGCCTTCTCTAAAGACACAAGACAACATGAGAAGAGGCCTCCCAATTCGTTCATGAGGAGGATTCTCAGTACATTATCTTCTGCCAGACCATTCACTCCAAAGAAAAGCTAGATATTCTCACAATGTACTTAAATCTGCTGATAATCTTGGTGATTAGACATACAAAGAGTGCTTTCAGACAGAAAGAGAAAGAGATAAAACAGAAACAGACAATAGAGGGAATTAAAGAGAGTATATTCTTTTTTTTTTTCAAAGAAATTGAATTAGCATTGTTGGAGAGATTTGAAAAATTACATTAGTCAAATATGAGTTATAATCTTTCAAAAGTAAAGAATTGTGAAAGAAGAAAGAAAACTTAATAAAGAATTACTAAAAAATGTAGAGTAAAATGAACTATTCAGAATATAAATGAAAAAAGACTGAAAATATTAGAGAAAATCTAAACAAATTACATTTTTATCCCACAAGTTTAAAATACAAATGGTAGGAGTCACAGAATGAGAGTACAGAGAAAGTAAAAGTGAGAATCAGTAAAAAACCAATCAAGTTACTTTGTTAGAACTTAAGAACTCAAGTACTTAGTCAAGTCCAGAACAACAAAAGATATTCATTTTGGCACATTACCATGAAATTTCCAAACATTATGAAAAAGAGAAAAACTTTAAAGGGCCAGAAAGAAAATGCAACCTACAATGGAAGGGAAATGAGACTGACATCAGATTTCTCATCCAAAACAACATATGGTGCAATAAATATATATTTCTGACAAAAAAAAATTTCAGATAAACATCTACCACCAGCCAAGTTTTCATACAACATAATATTTTAAAAAGTAATAATCTCTCAGTAAAAGTCTAAGAGAATTTATCTCTTGCACAACATTTTGCTTTTCCTGGAAATTTCAGAAAGTTTACTCTTAGATTCCAAGACATGAGATTTTCAGATTTAATTTTTTTTGTTTGTTTCTGATTTAGAGAAAGTTCTTGACATCACTCTGATGTTTTCCCCCATCATTTCTTATAACCTATTTCCTAAATACAGTTTTCTATTCACTTTTCAATGAGCCTATTAACGCATTTATCCTCCAGTATATATTGACCATGTACTATATGTTAGGCACTGCAATAGTTGCTGAAAGGTACATACATGCCTGCTCTAAGACAATTTGCTGTGTGAAGGCAGTGAAAGACAAAGAAACATATAATTATAATCTCCTTGAAATAAGTACCATGGGAGATCAGACTGAGTAACACACGTACAATGGAGAAGTACCAGTTCTATTACATTAAGCCTCTCTATAGATATCCTCCTAAATTTACCTTAATTTCCACTCATTTACTCATGTTAGCTTGTTATGCCATTTTTTATAGCATTCTGTCTTCTCTTATTTCCATGATCAAGTGATCAAGTCTAAGATAATGCTTTTCAAAAATGCTATCTGGAGCACATCCACACACTACTAATATTTCACTGTGTAATAGATTAATCATGTTGAATCAAGAGTTAATAAATGCCAAATTCAAAACTTTTTAAAATCAGAAGCCCACTGGTGTTAGCATAATAAAATTGCTTCTAGGGTACTTATGAGAAAGATAGCATCTAAATCATTTTAACTTATGCTACGTTGCCCTATAATAATTATTTGCAAAACATAGTTTTAAACTACAATATAGCTTTAAAAGACAAATGCATTTACAATGCTTTCAAGATTGAGAAGTAGGGTTGATAATTTATTTCCTTGTTAAACTAATTATGCCTACTTTTACTATCGTTATGACTACCAAATATCTTTCTATCTAATATTGAATTTCCTTGGCTCGGCGCCTGTGGCTCAAGTGGCTAAGGCGCCAGCCACATACACCTTCGGTGGCAGGTTCAAATCCAGTCCAAGCCCGCCAAACAACAATGATGGCTGCAACCAAAAAAAAAAAAAAAATAGCCAGGCATTGTGGCAGGCACCTGTGGTCCCAGCTACTTGGGAGGCGGAGGCAGGAGACTCATTGGAGCCCAGGAGTTGGATTGCTGTGAGCTGTGATTCCAGACACTCTACCCAGGGGGACAGCATGAGGCTCTGTCTCAAAAAAAAAAAAATTTCCAGAGTCATATTCTACTTAAGGGATGTTTTCTGTTTTGTTTATAAAACAGAAAAGAAAACTATAGTAAAATAATTTTTGAGAGATTAATCAAAATGTCAGGAATAAAGCTGAGATTTGATTGCTGACTTAGAATTCTGTCCACTAAATTACACCATGACTAATTATCTATTTTTTTCACTGTGCTTATTTGCCATGCTGAGGTCAGATAGCAATTGGAAAACTTGACACTTCTCCACCATCATTTCACCTTGAATTAGGACTTTCCAACCTTTGTACCTTACATAAGAGTAGCAAATATTTTGTGAGGGCAAAAAAGGCAGCTATTAGAAATACAGTCTATTTTTTCCTTACTTACTAACACTTAAATGGTACTTTAAGTTCAGATGCAATGCACCTGAAATCAGATCCCAATATACAATTCACAGAGTGATAAAGTGATTTCCAATAAAAGGGCAGATTTGAAAATTAAATTAACTATTCATAACAATGAAATAGGGTCATACCCTGAGATTTCCTGTTATAATGTTGGTTAGGAGGTGGAAACGCTTTGGTATTGGAATTCTAGATGCAATGGGGTACATTAGAATGGAAGATCTGGGATGCAGTCAATATTTTGCACTTTGAATTTTTACGCTAAATAAAGTTTGATAAACTTACTTTATTTGGGCTAAACCAAAACAATAACCCCACAAAGATAAAATATATATTTTCTAAAATACAATAGAACCTCCATTATTGATCCCCTCCCTACATTGACCACCTCTTCAAGTTGACCTAATTTTCATAGACCAGACATGTACCACATTTACTCAATGGAACTTTCCTATGTTGACCACCTCTGTATATTGATCAGTTTGTTACAATTCTTTAGATGGTAAACTTACAGAGGTTATCCATAATTTAAACATCAAAGAGCAATATTTCTCTGATGCTGGGATTCTAGTGTACTTGCATCAGAATTGCTTGTGTGATTTGTTAAGAGTAGAGATTCTTCAGCCATCCCAAGAATCCATAAGTATCCCTGGAGATTTTTTTTTAAGCATCATGGAAATATGGTAACCAACTTAGAGAAAAAAACTGATAGGCAAGGATAGGAGAAATAAAATACCACACACACACAAAAATCTTTTTTTGACAGGACAGCACAGTATTTGCAATTAGGGAACATCCATTGAAGATATTTTAATGCTCACAGAAACAAAAATAAGCAAATAGACTATTAAGGATGATGGGACAAATGAAGGGTTAAATGGGTGAAATTGAAGTGGAGGAGAATAATAAGGGGTGTACATAAATGAATGACTATATAACCTCCTATGAAGAAAGGTACATAATAGATGGATATATCTGGGGACATTGCTATAAGGCACTGTATGGCTGGCTTCCTTGGCAGTACAAATATTTCTGAGATGTCAACATCATTGTCTCAGAACCTCAGGTTTTGTCCCTAACCACTGAAAGTAGCCTGAACAGTTAAAACAACAGTCTCCTCATTTTCAAAACAACAGGTGTGGCCCTGGCCCTAGTTTCTGGCTTGATGGGCATTAAGATAGCAAGGCAAGCTTCCTTGCTGATTTCTGCTGTCTGGCTATTTCTGTTTTCTCTGTGGATACAAAGATTTAAATTACCCAAATGAATAAAGAGCTTATAGTCATATTAGTGCAACAGCATAAAAATTAAAAAGAGCCTTTGAAAATGGATATTTAATATAGTTTTCTAATTTCAAGCCTGTAGAAGAATAAAAAGGGAAAGTAGGATTTAAAATTGTGTAGTGTTGGGAAAGGGGCTTATTATAAATTTTCAATTAGGCAGCAGGAAGGTAAAACAAACTTAAACACTGAACAATTCCAAGGGTGCAAGTAAAATCTCTAAACATTTAAGATTTATTAAAATATGTATTTTATAGTAGTCATCCCTTAGCCGCAAAGTATAAATTCCAAGATATCAGGGAATGCCTGAAACCATGGATAGTTCAGAACCCTATGTATGCTATGTTCTAATACATAAGTGCCTATGATAAAGATTAATGTACAAATTAGAAACAGTAAGAGATTAACAACAATAACTAATAATAAAATAGTATCATCATTTTTGCACTTTGGAATCATTATGAAGTAAAAGAAAGGTGACTTGAATTCAAGCACTGAGATACGAAGACAGTCAATCAGATAAGATCTGATAACTGAGCCAGCCACTAAGTAATTAATGGCTGAGTACCAACTACAGTGTGGGTAGAGTGGACAAAGAGATGATTCAAGTCCCAGGCAGTATGGCACAGGATGGCAAAGGATTTCATCACACTACTTACAAATGTGCACAATTAAAAACTTATGAAGTCTTTATTTCTGGAATTTTCTGTTTGACACTTTCAGGCCACGGTTGACCATAGGTAACTGACACTGCAAGAAGCAAAACCATAAATCAGGGGGAGGAGGGGAGAGGCTACTGTATTCCTAGTTGGTTTATAAATAATGTCCCAAGATTGCTTTCAATAATGAAATAAGACCCTCCCAGAAATCTTCAATGGCCTAGGAATCAGAGCATCCATCCTTGGCTCACAGCAATCATAACATCCTCACATTGAGCCCTGTGGCACCTCCTAAACAATCTCAAAACAGATCTTTCTACAGGCCAATCTAAATAGACATAAGAAATGACATTTTTTTTTCAAGTCAGGATGAAAAGTTGCTACTTATCCAGCTTTTCTTTTCATATTTCAATATAAATTGGCCCAAAGCATTGAAACTTAAACACTGGGTCCCATGAATCAAAGACTCCAGTTTTCCTTTCGCTACCTGTCAGAATGCTGCAGAAAAGCTGCCCCTTTCCCTATCTAGCCACAGTGACGTTTCTTCCGCAGAGAGCACTCACTTCTCTCAAGTTTAGCAAACATCTCACACCTATTTAATTTATTTAGCTTCCATTATTTTCCCTTGAGTCTGCAGATAATACAACCTAGTCCCTATGTTTCTATAGTCAAGATTATTTTATTTGGTTCCTAGGCATGAAAAGAGGCTTCCTTTTCCTCTTGAAAGTGCTTAAATAAGGTTTCTTTGTAAAATTCCACAAGTTCAATTTGAGTATATGGAAACTATTATGTTTTGTGAGCATGTGTGTTCCAATAGCCTTTATCCCAAAGGCATGAGGCAGTGAAGTAATGCCATTGCACATTCAGTATCACTAGAGGAAAGCTTTGCACAATTTTAAGGAATTCAGCATGCAGCTGTGTCCCAAACCAGGTGAAAGTCCAACTCTAGAACAGTCAACCAAATGGACATAGCCCTAAGAGCTGGAAATACCTGGTGTAGTACCAGGTGAACTCCAAACATGGGAAAGCCCAGGGATCTAGTACAGCTCCATGAGCCATGTAATGAATTGTAGATAATAGTCTATTATGGGTATTCATGCATGCTTTGCCTGATATTAATCAGAAGACACAATGCAAACTCCAACAATCATTAGTGCAGGAGGGACATTGCAGCTCTTTTAATCAAACTCACCCCACTTCTACTTAAAGTTACATAGAGCAGGATGTTTCAGCTCCAGTTTCCTGGTTTTTAGGCCAATTCTTTCTTCACTAGCCAATAATCCACTTAGCTAAGAATGGCTCATATTTGTTCAAAGTTCTGGAAGTATTCTTTTTGTTTAAGAAAAAGTTATTTCAGAATGAATCTCCTTTTCCTCCTTTTAATATATCCATGTCCTGAGCTTCCTCTTCATGAATACTATATTTAATTAAAATATTTTGATAGAAGGCTTGTGTTTGATGAAAGACAAATTCATCATTTATTGGACATAAATAAATAGAAATTATTATTTACAACTGAATAACAATTTATAGATCATAAAATAAAGCAGAAAAGTGTAGAATTCTAACTTATAATTGACTAGACCACTGACGAAGTAATTTCTCCTTTTTGGCATCTGTCTACATGTTGCAAAATACTAAGTTCTAAGAAGTTTTGCAAATAGCTGTAATGGAAGAATTGGTGCTGCATATATTTTCTTTGTTACTTCAGAACATAATAATACCCACCCTCTGAAATCCTATGTAAATGCCACTTACTTACTCACTTTCTTCTCTTCTCTTTTTGATCTCCTACTGATAATGGCAAGTTGACAAAGCACAATCTGTCCTATTTTCCTTCTGAAAACATATATCCACTAGCATAAGTTTAAAACCAAGAGTGAACTTCCAGTTTCTACCGAGGGATGTAGAGAGCTGGAAAGAGCATCACTTGCAACATTTCAGTGAAAAACTAAAACAGAAATAACAAAATTCATTATTTTTCTTGACCACATTAGAATGGCCAATGTCATTGGCCATTGTCTTTTCGCCAATGTCACAGGAGAACCAACTGACCTAGAATCTAGTGATAAAGAGGCAACCACAGGGAGAAACAAATAATGGACAGTAACTTATCTGGATAAGATACAGTCAAAGACAACCCCTGAGGGGGAAGCAGGACTATGTATAGAGTTTAAAACATTAGTGGGGGTGAAGTATGAATACAGGTAAGACTATACAGAAATGCAGTGACGTGACTGCCTAAGACTGAAATGTGAACAAAACAACAAGGATCACCCCTCTCCACCCCCACTTCCAGGCTAACAAACATTGAGTCACAAGTAGCATAGAAGACATAGACCTCTTTGAGGCACAGAACAAAGGGAAAACTTAAGACTGAAGATAAAGTAATCATTGAAAAAAAAAATCCTCTCTAAAACTTAACCCTACCCTAAACACAAGATTTTCCTAGAGGAATCTAAAAAGCCTGTGGTATACTCAGAGTAATCATAACAACAAACCTCAAACCCAGCTCCACTCCCTATTACATTGACTCAAAGTCTAGTACTAAAGGTCTGACTGAAGGAAATTTTATGCCCATTTATAAGTCTAAAAATTATTTACTTCAGGCTCCCAATGTCCTATACAAGATATTCTGCTTTCAAAAAAAAGCACAAGGGATGTGAGAAGTCAGAAAAGACACAGTCTCAATAGATAAAGTTATCATGACAAGCATAATCAGATATAAATGTCTGACATTAAAATTTAAAATAGCTATGATTGATATGCTAAAGGCTCTCATGGAATAAGTAGAAAACATAAGAAATAACCAAAATTAAATCAGAAATGTATGTAATTGAAATCAAAAGAATCATTTAGAAAATTAATGAAACAAAAAGTTGGTTCTTCAAAAATATAAACAAAATCAGTAAACCTTTGGCCAGATTAAATAGAAACAGAAAAATAAAATCTCTAATGACCCCAATCAGAACAAAATGAGGAAATAACAGATACTACAGAGATATAAGAGATTATTTCTGACTACTACAAAAACTCTATGCCCAGAAATTTGACAATGTGGAGGCAATGAACCAATACCTGGAATCAAACCATCTCTCCAGACTTAGCCAAGAAGAAATATATCTCTTAAACAGACCACTATCAAGCACTGAGATCAAAGAAACAAACAAACAAAAATCTTCCAACAAAACAAAAAAGAAATCCCTGGAATAGATGGCTTCACGTCAAAATTTTCTCAAATCGTCAAATAAGAGCTGGTACCTATACTGCAGAACATACTCCAAGACATTGAGAAAAAAGGAACCTATCCTAAAACATTCTATGAAGCAAACATCACACTGATACCAAAACAGGAGACTGGTAAATTAACACACCAGTGCAATACCACCACTGACCTATTAGAATGGGCAAAATCCAAAACATGACACCAAATTTTGGCAAGAAGGTGGAGCAATAAGAACTATCATTAATTGCTGGTGGGAATAAAAAATGGTACAGCCACTTTGGAAAATAGTTTGATAGTTTTTTGTAAAACTAAACATGCTCTTACCGTACAATCCAGAAATTACACTCCTTGGTATTTACCCAAAGAAGTTTAGAACTATATCTTCATAAAAACCTGCATATAGAATCTTTATTCATAATTGCCAAAAGTTGGAAGCAACCTAAATGTCCTTCAATAGGTCATTTTGTCCAATAAACTGTGGTATCTACAGACAATGGAATGTTATTCAGCACTAAAAAGAAATGAGCAATCAGACCATGAAAAGACATGGAGGAGGCTTAAATGCATATTCCTAAGTGAGAGAGGCTAATGAGAAAAGGCTGAAGATGCATATGGTATGATTCCAACTACATGACATGGAGGAAGCTTAAATGCATATTACTAAGTGAAAGCAGCCAGTCAGAAAAGGCCAAAGATGCATACTATAGGATTCCAACCATGTGACATTCTGGAAAAGGTCAAAGTATAGCGACACAGAGATCAATAGTTACCAAAGTTAAGGATAGAGGCAGGGATGAATTGGCAGAGCATAGGGGATTTTTAGGGCAATTAAACTATTCCATGGTAGATACATGTTACTGTAAACTTGTCAAAGCCCAAATAATCCATTGAATCTTAATGAGCCCTAATATGAACTCAGACTTGAGGTGATAATGACATGTCAACGTAGGTTCACTGACTCTAACAAATGTAGCACTCTGGTGCTGAAGGTTAATAGTAGGGGAGCAGGAGAAGGGGAAGTATAGGAGAATGTTGTACTTTCCACTCCATTTTACTGTGGACTTAACATTTCTTTTTTAAAAAATAATACTTCATAATGAAGTGAAATTCATTTCAGGAATGAAAGGTACCCCAATGGAAATGAGCACAATTACTACTCAAACTTGGTATCTCATATGATTATTCACTAAAAGTAATAAAGGCTTTGTGGAAAATGGTTGATTCCAAGGCTGGGGTTGCAAAAATATAGGTGGGTCTAGAACTTCTTATTATATCAGAAAGTACGGAATGCTCAAAAACAAAATAATTGACTGGAACATAGTATAAGGACATGGGAGTCGGTTGAAGGATTGCCCAATGGCCAATTCTAAACCTAGAACTATTAAAACCTATAATCTATTAGGAAAAAAATAGGAGTCTATGAAAATTAATTAATTAAGAGGAACAGGGTCTTGATTACAGTAGAATGTCAAGTGTAACAGATAATTAATTGTAAAGTGAGTGTTGAAGACAGAAGGTCATCCTTTTATAACTACCACACTAAAAATTCGTCAAGAATGGTCACAAAAGGCTAAATGTAGGGAAAAATTTTAATGAGCAAAAGCATGGTATGGTCTTAAAGTATCTCCCCACAGAATGCTTATTAATTGCAAAGGAAAAAATAGTAACTGTTCAGTAGAGAAACTATATAACTCCTTGATGAAAGATCAAAATTAACATGGGGACATCTTCTATTTGCATATGTGATATCCTGTGAAGGATATAATATTATTTATACATTATGACTACTAGAAATACAGATTCCTATCTAATCCTAAGGAAACATCACACAAATCCATAAGCAGGAAGTTTCTATTTAAAAGTGTACGTGTGGGCATTATGATCAGTGCCTGTAGTCTCAGCTACTCAGGAGGCTGAGGCAAGAAGATCACTTGAACCCAACAGTTTGAAGTTGCTGTGAGCAATGGCAACATGGCACCCTAGCCTCAAAACAGAGGCTAGAGTCTCAAAACAAACAAACAAACAAGCAAACATAAACTCTGTGGGAGAGGGGCAGTGGTTGGAAAGGGGAGGAGAAAGGCTGAAACAATGTTCCAGTTTAAAGGAAACTAAAAAGATATGATGACTAAATAGAACACCTGGCCCTATACTTTGTTTGTTTGTTTTTTTAAGTTTTGTTAGAATATTATGGAGGTGAAAACATTTTGATTGCATAAATAGCTTTTGTTACATTTGAGTCGAAGTTATAAGTGTGCCCATCACTCAAGAGAGTCTGCATTGTACCCATTAGGTGTGAATTTACCTATTTCCTATTCACTCTTCTACCTTCCTGATTTTTGATGAGTGTTATTCCCATATGTGCCCATAAGTGTTGTTTGATAGTTCCAGGCCCTTTACTTTTTTTTTTTTTAATTGAATGGTAGCTGTGTACATTGATGCACTTCTGGGGTACAGTGTGGTGTTTTCACACACAATCCGAGACACTTCCATCAAACTGGTTAACATAGCCTTCATGTAACTTCCTTAGTTATTGTGTTAAAACGTTCATATTCTACTCATAAAAAGATTCACTTGTACCCTTATAAGATGAACCACAGAAGTGAACCCTCGAATCCCTCTCCCTCCACCCATTCCTCCCTCCCTCCCCCCCCCCATATCCTTAGGTTATAGCTTTCATATAAAAAAGGTTCAAATTAATTTCATAATAGGGGTATGTACATTGGATACTTTTTCTTCCATTCCTGTGATACTTTGCTAAGAAGAACATTTTCCAGCTCCATCCATGTGAACATGAAGGAGGTAAAGTCTCCATCTTTCTTTATGGCTACATAGTATTCCATGGTGTACATATACCACAGTTCTAGGAAAACTTTCCTTGCACTGTATGAGGATCTTGAGTTCAGTGGGAATAGGCTGAATAGATGATAATTTCTAAGGTCCCTTCAACCTCTTTTTTCATTCCTAAAATAGCAAAAATATGTTCATATTTTGAAAGTAGTAGCTAAGTTTAAAAATGCAGGTGGTACCCTAAATTCTACATGGAAAAGAGTAAGCAGGTGTTTTGGAAAATAACTTGAAAGTGTTGTCCTGTGTAATGCACTGAGGTGGCTGTCCACGTTCCTAGGCTCTATAATTCCTAGGTCATGAATAGATAATTGAAAGCCACTTGGAGATTCATTATACTATCCTCTATACTTTTGTATACATTTGAAATTTTCCAAAATGAAAGGTTAAAATTGTTTAAAATTCAGTATTTCATTATAATATGAACATTTTTTCTTTAATGTTATACATGTGCCAATGAAAAAAGTACCAGCATTTTCTTTTTTTAATTTTTAAACAGAGTTTATTGTATTTAATACATTATAAAATTTGAAAAATTGTAGGAAAGCTGCAGACTCAAACCAGAGCAACTCTAACAAGGAATAATTCTGGCCCCTTTGCCAAACTGATCAGTTTAAAAACAAAAGTAAAGGTCACATCTGTGAGGCAGACAAAACGTGTGACTTCTGTACAAACTACATTTAAAATTTCATGTGTAACGTCTGTCCAACACAATGTGCTCAGGAAAGTTTTTCTGAAGAAGTCTTGCCTGGTCCCCACCTATAGAGAGACATAAAACCTCCATGGGCAGAGTTTCTCAAGGCAAGGTGTTTTTTGTTTTGTTTTGTTTTGTTTTGTTTTTTAAAAAAAAGGAAAAAGAAAGACAACAGAAAAGAAAGGATGGGTGGCTGTTGGCAATGGAATCTGTAGGAGAGTGTGGCCTCACCGTTCATGGCTTGTTTATGGGTCAGACGCCTTCGGAGGCCCAGGACACTTCACGGCCATCACAGCACCAACTGCAGCTATCTCCTTTTTTTTTTTTTTTTTTGCATTTCCTGCCTTTTGACATATATATATATATGTATTTTTTTTTTTTTTACACCATGAGGATATCACTATTCCAATTGTTCCCATATGAATACAGGTATGGTCTCTATTGGATATAAATGTGTCTTGTATTCAATTTTAGGTCCAGGACTTGTTTTGCTATCCCAACTGCACATAAATGTCCCTTTTTTGTTTGCATTATTTGTTGTATATATTTTCCTTTTTGCATAAGAAATATAGAAATATATGTCCATTTAGTCCAGAGGCTCTTGCTTTATCTGGATGACGGAGGGTATGCAGGGCGTCCTCCGCAGTTCCTGCCGAAAGTCGTATTCACTGAACTGGGATGAGTCCATTCCTCCCCCACAGGAGCCCACGACAAACCCTCTTTGCTGCAACCTCTCGAGGACCTGGACTGAGTTGAGGTGACAGTAGCCATTTAGTGGAAACCTGATGAAGTGCGTTAAGTCATGATTCCAGCCGGCATCGACTGAGTTACACATCACGTTGCCAATCTCTGGAAACACTTCCTCTCTCAAGGATTTGTCACCACTGAGTGTGATCCTTTCTCCAAGATCTGGGGCCACACGCACCACGAGGCACTCACAAGGTCTGGAAAAGCAACCAGTTTCTCTGTCCTGCTTCCATCTTTCCATCTCCAACAACATGGGCTGAAGCTGAAAATATTTTGCCTCTTCATATAACAAAGTGTAGTCCTTGAAATCATCAGGAATGAAGAGTTTTGATATTCATAGAAAATTCAAGATATATCTGAACATCTGTCCATCTCTGTCAGTGAAATAGTGCTGTTTGAGACTGTCCAAAACAATGGGTTCTGTACCATCAAAAAGTCTTCCGATTCTTGATTCAAAGTATTTGGTGAGGGTAGCCAGGCTGCTGGTGTACATGCGGCCGCCCACATCAGTGTGGACGGGCGCATTGGATTTTCTGAGTTGTGCCGGAGTAGGAATGCCTTGGTCGTTCAGTGGGGAAGCAGGGGATCTAGTGATCAGAGGTCTTGACATATTGGGCTGACTGTCCCTCTGGAGGAGTATTGTGCGGCCTGGCGAGAGGGTGGGACGGTCTCGCTTCTCTAAGTAATGCCCGAGGAGCAGTGCCCCTTCCACCGCCCCCTCATGGTCCCTCCACCCTGGACACGGGGGTCGGGGCGACCGCTCCCCGCGGTGCTGCAGCGAGAAGCCCGTGTCAGGGGCCGCGGAGCAGGCAGGTTCAGTACCAGCATTTTACATACATGACACTCCTGAAATGTATGTGCTCTTTTCAACCAACACAGTTTTTACACTTTGTTGTGTTTCTTTTGTGTTTATGGCATGCAAAAAATAATGTTTTTCTAGATATATGTAAATTTATTGTTAGTTAAACATCCTTCTAGTTAGCTTTGGATAAATGAGCTGATTTTAGAAGTCATTACCAGGTTTTGGTTTGCTTGAGTTATTTCTTTTTTTAAGGGAAATGGCTGCTCCTTTCAGCAGACATATATATTTAAAAATCCACAGTCAAATTTCTCTCTTGAGTTCTGAATATAAAATTTATATTTTCAAAGTACATACTTTCCCAATCAGAGGCTGAAAAGCTAGTATTTCTGATACTGCCCACACAAGCCTATAATACAGCAGTTGGACCAAGGCCCAAGCTAAATGTTAACAGTAGCAAAAACAAAGCAGCATAGGTTCTGATGTTAGCAATTGCTGATAATAAATCATCTATGTTCTAGGAATCCAGAGGCTGTTATTTTTTTATATTTACATATTTATATATGAATCACTGCCCTTCCTATCACCTTTAGTTCTGAAGCTCAATTCATATCCTTTTCTTCAAAAACTTCAGCACTTTTTATATAAACAACAGATGGTTTGTTTTCAAAAGGCAGTATGATTTTTGAAGTAAAATCTTTTACTTTCCATGCAGTCTTTGAAAAGGGTTTTATTTAAAATGTTAAAAATTCATGTTGGCTTCTTTCTACTTATATAGTTTGATGTATGATATTCCAGATGACCCTTCTTGTGGATAGATTTTCCTTCCAACTAAGAGAAAAGTATTTCTTATTGCATTCTCATTACTCAGTTTAGCACAGTCTAAGTTTTCCTCACTCAAACTTGGAGAATCTTTCCTAGCAAGTCCTATCTGTTGCTCCAATTTCAGCTCTCTAAGTATTTGTAGTGCTATTCTGCTTGGTTATTACAATTGAAGGACTCATATTTTGGTGTCAAAGAATCATTGGCTCAACGTATTGATTTAGAAGTATTAGGAATTGACACATAGAACAATCTGAGAATTTATCTCACCTTAATTACGATCAACCAGAACTTTCACTCCCACAGCATTTTGGAACTAAAAACCTTTTCTATCATGTTAAATTTAGTGTTTTTTCTAAAATTCATATACAAATCATGACTTTATTGCTTTAGTTTTTTATACTTTGAGTTGTAAGTTCAGTCTTTGAAAGAGTTTATTCATCAGAGTAATGAAACCTGTAATTGGAGTATACCACCACAAGGAGGCAATCATACCTCAGTCATGGACACAGTACAGCTAAGTTATAGAGATGATTTTGCATGGGATTCTCCCCCTCCATTTTACCTTTGTTCCCTCTCTGTTATTTTTCAAAATAGGAAAATTTAATATTGTGAAACTACTAAACACTGAATTTAACCATGGAGAAAACTTTAAAAAATAAATATCTAAATATGGACAAGGCCTTTCACATTGATTTTACTGTTACCTCTTAAATTTTAATCTAAGCTAGGCTTAGCCAGACGTTATGTATTGCTTCTAACTTGTCTTAAATTTTATCTTGGAATTGAAACTTTCTTCTTCTAAAAGGCTCTAATTTCAATAATTTTAACCCTAAGATAATACTGGTATGACATCAAAACTTTACCATCTGCTTATACCCAGATCTCAGTAGACTTGTAGCTTTTCTTTGCTTGCACAACAGCCAGGAATGTTTAATTAAAGGACTACCTTTAATGTATGTATCTAATTTCAGAATTAGTTAAAAATCTCATTCTCCCTCTGACTTCTATATTCTTTTCATCCAAGGGGTTTCATGTTGACTTTAACTTAACATAAATGAGACTTTATTGCAGAAATACAGGAAAGTCCTGGGATTAAAAGAAAAACTCAAAACACAGACTGAGGAGTGATAGGTACTAAGTCTTGGGAGCAGGAACTGACCAGCTGAGAAGCTTGTCTGGCTCTGTTGCCAGAAACACTGAAAATAAGCCTGGCTGCCCCTGGCTGCTCTGAGAGGGAGAAAAGACCTCTGGCAAAAGAAACTCCATCTGCTTTCACTTCCACAGTGGAAGGACAGGTGTCTGGATTACCCTTATGCCAAGACCTTTCCCAGCAAGAATGAGGTGATTCCACAAAAGGAATCAGAGTACTTTAGGAAATAATATATGAAGGTCAGTAAACGATAGTATTCATGATAATCATGCTAAGTTTAGTGGAAACTTCTGATCCATGTTATCTCCCAGCGTGAAGCATGACCCAGTGCCCATTTATTAAAGAAGAGGCTGGGGAGGTAGAGCTTTGACCCCACCACAGGGGAGTCTTATTTTCACAGTCTCAGAGGGTCTCTGCTGTCGGCAAATCCAAACCTCTTGGTTGTCATTCTTTCTTCAGTAAAATGAGGATGTTGCACCAAATGATCCCTTTTGTCTTGTCAAGGTCTCCTCTTCTATGAATCTAAGAGAGGAAAATATCCTCTTCCCAAAAGGTGTGAATCTTCCACTTTAACTTAGATCCAACACTTTCCCCTGGCATCTCCACCTGTAACTGAAGCCACTGCCCCTAACACAAGCTGCATTCTAAAAAGCCACAGATCTTTCAGCAGGTGATATGACATTTTGATCTGAAATTAACATTTTATTTAAAACAGCATGGGTTTCTTATTTGTATCTGTTACTGAGCCTATAGTTGCAGATGCAATATTCTTGACATACTTATGGGATAAAGACAAGCACCTACCATACAGAACCATGTGGATCTAAATGCCGAAACAGATAAATAAAATAATGCTCTCCATACTGCTACCATTTCTCAGAGGTGCCCCCCCCACTCAGTGATGTTTTTCTTAAGTTTAGATTATTCACACAAAAGAGTTCCTCATAAGAACAAAACAAAGTAAAAATCACTTTCTTTATTTTTGCACAATTGATGACTTCAGTTACAATCTTTCCATTCATTATCTTGTTTGATATTTATACTTGAGTTAACCCAAAGAAAAATCATGACAATACAGTAGACAGCTAATGAGATGAACCTTCCAGATTCTGAGTCTGGGGGCCAACATCCAATCGGCACTTGAAAGGACGGGAACGTTCAAGTCATCATTAGATGAACAGGACACAATTTCTAAGAGACATGTATCCAAGGCCTTCCAGTAACTAGGTTGGGGTGACATGCAGGGGATCCAGAACCTGTTTCATTAGAGTGAGTCTGGGAATACACTTTTCTTCAACTCCTTTCTTGGAAGTTGTACTTTTTAGTTTTCCATTTCTCCCTCCCCCAAACCAATAGGTCCAGAATTCTCCTATTGTCAGGCTTCTATTCCATCCCAAACTGTAATATAAGAGCAGAGAACTCAGACATTTTGAGATATTCCCGTAAATATACAATTTGATGAGATTCTCTCAGTTTGTTGAAATATTCCAAATTTCACCCTTTTTGTATGTGGCGATGACCATTTAATTTGCAACATTAAAGGGTAAATATTTTAAAAATATTTAGTATGTCATATATTTTCAGGTAATCCAAAACAATTTATGAGTTGTTATTTGTTGAGATTTGCCTCTGAGTCCAACAAAACAGGAAAGACATGCAGAGACAAGCTGAAGTTCTCTACTCCAAAGAAAGTAAAAATTGTCTTTGAAGATATATATATGGTCAACCTCTATCAAAATACCAATGACATTTCATAGCAATAGAAAAAACAGTCCTAAAATTTGTATGGAACCACTAGATTTCTTGAATAGCCGTAGCAATCCTGAGCAAAAAGGGCAAAGCTGGAGATACCGTACCTCCTGACTTTAAGATACACTACAAAGCTATATAACCAAATCAGCATGGCACTGATATAAAAATAGACACATAGATCAAAGGAACAGAGTAGATAACCCAGAAGTAAATCCATGTATTTACAGCCATCTCATATACAACAAAGGCACCAAGAACATACAGTCTCTTCAAATGGACAGTCTCTTTAATAAATGGTGCTAGGAAAAGTGGATACCCATATGCAAAAGAATGAAACTAGACCCCTGTCTTTCACTATATACAAAAATTAATTCAAAATGGATTAAAGACTTAAATGTAAGACCTAAAACTATAAAACTACTAAAAGAAAGTGAGGAAATTCTTTAGGACATAGGTTTGGGCAAAGATTTTATGAATAAGACTTTAAAAGCATGAGTGACAAAAGTAAAAACAGACACATGAGATTAAAGCAAAGTACAAAGCTTCTGCACAGCATAGGGTAGAATCAACAGAGTGAAGCAATAACCTGCAGAATGGGAGGAAATATTTACAAGCCATTTACCTGATAAGGGATTAATATCAGAATATACAAGGAACTCAAACAACTCAACAACAACAACAACAACAACAACAACAAAAATCTGATTTTAAAATGGGGAAATGATCTGATAGACATTTCTTAAAAGAGAAGATACAAATCTCCAACAAGTATATGAAAAAAAATGCTCAATATCACAATCCTGAGGGAAATGGAAATCAAAATCACAATGAGGTATCATCCCACACCAGTTAAAATATCTGTCATCAGAAAGACAGACAATAAATGCTGACAAAGACACAGAGGAACGGAGACTTGTATACACTGTTGATGGGCGTCTATACCAGTATAGCCATCGTGGAAAACAGGATGGTGGTCCTTGGAAAACTAAAAGAGCCATCATAGGATCCAGCAATCTCATTACCGTGCATTTATCCAAAGGGAATGAAATCAGTCGATTGAAGAGATATTTGCACTCTATTATTCCAGCACTATTCACAATAGCCAAGATATGGACTCAACCTACAGATGAATGGATAAAGGAAATATGATATTTTATAGACACAATGGAATACTATTCATCCATAAAACACAATGAGATGCTGTCATTCACAGCAATGAGGTCATTGTGTTAAGTGAAATAAGTAAGGCACAGAAAGATAAATACCACATGTTCTCACTCATATATGGAAGTTAACAAAATTGATCTCATAGAAGTAGAGAATAGAATAATGGCTGCTAGAGGCTGGGAAGGCTAATGGGGTAGGAGGACAGACAGGAGTTGGTGAATGGGTGCAAATAATACCTACTCCTTTGAGCCACAGGTGCTGCCCCCCTTCTATAGTTTTCTTATCTTTGATCACCACCCTTTCCTATTCTTCTCAAAAATGATTCCACACTTTTACCACTTTTAGAAGAGATCCCTCCACTCACTCTATCCTTGACTCCTCTCTCCTGGCAAATGAGGTAGAATCCTCCTCTGTGGAAAGAACTGAGATTTGTAGCTGTAAACTCCATCATCTTTCCACTCTTTACATTTCACTACAAACTCACTTCTACCAAACCTATTCTTAGGCCCCATATCAAAAATAAGTGTCTGTTCTTCTGCTCAGCCACCTGTGGGTTAGAAACTCCTCTTCTTGGTTTATACCAAACTCTGCCGTGTCCCTATCACTAATCTCCCAGGTGGCTTTACCTTTACCTGATCAATGTTATGTCCCCTAAACTGGAAACCTCCTGAGGGAAAGAACTGTAAATTATTCATCTCAGCCGCCTTAGGGCCTAACAAGGGCATCCAGCTGCTTTCTGATTAAGTGAATGACATAAGCAGGCAGTCACCTTTGTATTCTTTCTTGGTGCTTCTATTTACAGAGAGCAAGAAAATTGAACACTTGAAGGCAATCTATCCTCAGTTAATTAAACCAAACAGAGGCTGTGTGCTTTCAATCTGAGGCAAAGTCAACACATGAAATGGTTTCACTTTGTAAAGGGACTGGATTCACAGAGTTCCTAAGTTTAAACTGTATTTTTAAGATTTTCATTGGGGAAGCACATTTTAGCTGGCTAAGCATCTTAAAAGAGTGAACTGAGGCAGGAAGATCACTTCAGCCCAGGAATTAGAGGTTGCGGTGAGCTATGATGACACTATTTGCACTCCAACCTGGGGGAAGGGAAGGGAAAGGAAGGGGAGGGGAGGGAAGGGGAAAGGAGGGAAGGGAGGAAAGGTAAGAAAAAGGACAGTAAATTAAAACATTACTCAGGCCTTGGAATCTTTATATTATGTTTTGATGTGAAGCTCTCTTAATTTCTGGCTTACAGTGTGGCTGCATTATTTATTGTCAGGTCACAAGGGCTGATAATTAAATTCATGAACTCATTCTGGAAAAAATTCTACATACTTCATTGCCAAATATTACTACTATCACCTTCTAAGTACTCCCCTTGGGAAGCTATACACTGATGCCAGTGCCTGGCCTACCCTACAAAGCAATTTTGGAACTCTTTCTCTGGAATGGCCATCAAAACTTTCGTGAATGTCCTGAGTGTCATCCACATGGCTTCCTTTCAATATTTCCTTTATCTTTGGGTAAAGAAAAAAGTCACTGGGAGCCAGATCAGGTGAGTAGTGAAGGTGTTCCAATACAGTTATTTGTTTACTGGCCAACCCCTCCCCCCTCCCCCCGAGAGTGCTTGTGTAAGCTGGTGCATTGTTGTGATGCAAGAGCCATGAGTTGTTGGCCAAGATTTTCAGTGAAGCTTTTCCTGTTTCTCTATCAATGTTTACTTGGTTTGCTATGCTGCTCAGTCAGCCAATAATTTTGACACACAATTCAAAGAACTTTTGTAATTGTTGTTACTGGCTACCTTTCATCAGTGATACTTTCTCTCTCCCCAGAAAAACATTTAATTCATTTGTACACTGCCATTTTCTTCATGGTATTATCTTCATCGGCTTGGAGTAATATGCCCCTAATTTCACTTCCACACTTGCCAAATTTAGCCGAGAAGTGTAATGTTTATTCATTACTCTAGTTCAAGCTCCAACATCTTTGCAAAGGTATACAAAAGCAGGTAACAACCATAATGAAAAACACTCAGCAAGACACCACCACACATTGACATGAACACAGCTCATATACAAGGTTAGGAAAACTTTCTGAGCTGTTTCTATGGTGCTGTCAATGTAAGCACACAGTGGGAAGTTTACAAGCTTAATCGTCAGACCTTGTATGAATTAAACAATTTTGGAAGAACCCTTTCTTCTGGAATTGGACAAAAAATAATAATTTCCAAGAACTGTTTTGGCATTTATTCCTTGATTCTGATGAGGCATTTCTCCTCTCAAATGTTATGCTTCTGTCAATAAATACAAAGAAACTGCTGCTATCTCTCTCTCTGCTCAGTGTACTAGGTGAAGTTTTTTATTCTTTGGGTGACACATTTTTCCCTAGCCATTATTCACAGAAATATTTTGTGGTTGTGAATCAGAGATTTTGTGTGACTTTTGAGCAGAGAGAAGCAGGGAGGTAGGCCTACAACAACAGCAGGTCAGTGCAGGTTGGGCCACATTTTACAACTTCTTTATGTAGCTGAAGGAATTTCTTATTTTTTATAGCAAAACAGTGATCCTTAATTTAATTTTTTAAAAATTGAGCACATTCCATTGAACTCCTCTCCCACCCATTCACTGAGCACACACCATAGGTCGGACCTCAGGCCAGGACTGGCAGGGTATGGTGAGTAAGCAAACCTCCTGCCGTTCTTGTGCTCAATAGGAGTCCATGGAGACAAAATCACTGTACAGTGTGATACGTGCAAAAGGAGAAACACAGTATCTACCCAGTTTGGTGATGACAGAGGAAATTCTTCTGTAGAAGAATAACTTTAGGGTGGTTTAAAGGGGTGAATCAGTACAGTGCATATTCAGGAACCTACAAGTACTTGGCCATGGCTGGTGCGTAGACAAGGATGTGGGGGGGTGGGAATAAAGCTGAAGAAAGAAGCCCCAATTACCTGCCACCACCAAGGGTGCTGACCTTCATTCTACAGGGAAGGGGGAGCCAAAGGAGGGTTTAGTGAAAAGGGACTGGCCAGAACTATGTCCAGAATGGCTGTGCTGCTTTTGGACTGTGCTGGACGTGGAAGATCACAGCATGGCTGTTCAGGTGATGGATAATAAGGATTAAATCAGGGCAGCAGCTGTGACCAAGGAGCAGAGGGGAGAGACAAAAAAGATATTTAAGGAGGAGAATGAACAAAATTTGGGAACTTGCTTGAATCTGAGGAGACAGTTGGATGAAGGAAAAGAAGGAATTCAGCAGACTTTTCAAGTGCCTGACTTAGATTGCTTATGTGAGTTTATGGGCCATTTCTGAGAAGGGGGAGGTGGTATGAAATGTAAAGTCACACCAGAGCAACAGGGTATTGAAGGCCCTCAAAGCCGGGGCTACTGCCCTGACCAGCTGCAACCACTAACTTCACACAGGTCTGTAAGATTTTTTTTTAAATAATCCATCAAGTGGATTATAAATAACTTCTTTTACTTTTGGCAGGCATTTAAAAGCTCTTTTAAAATTATGAAATATAAATGTATTTTCTTGAGAGAAACTAGCAAATGTTATGTAAATTCAAAAATACTCCTTTTCTACTTTACAGAAAAAAGCCCATCTATTTGTTAAAACATTTCAAAAATAAAAGTAAGCAGAAAAGGTAATTAAATATACCTTTTATATATGGCTGGAGGCAGTGAAGGAACCAGCACACTGAAATACACCTGCTAATGAGACTTCACATGGAAAATACTGTGTGTGAGAAACCAAGTTGTTAGTATCAATACCTCAGAAGACTCCAGGCTACATTGACTTGAGCTGTAGCTAATGTATTAGGTTGAGTCTTGTAAATACGCAGTTTTGCCTTCCCCCAGCAGCGTACTTCCCTGGTAATCATGAGTGATGTGCTGACACCAGATAGAAGCAGAGTGAAGTGACTCACTAATTTGGAATGACCTTCAGGATAAAGCTGTCTGCAGCAAAAGCAACCTCTCATGGTGTGGGCAACTGATGCCACCCCATGTGACAGCTGTGACTGGCTTCAAGATAAATAGTCTCAGAACCTTGGGGTTCAGTAGCAGAGGACACAGCTGGAGGTGGTGGCATACTCCTCTCAGAAATGCAGCGAGGCAGGCTAGCCCCTGGGGAATAGACCTCCCTGTCCCTGTGCAGCTCTCTACACTGATATGCATTGCAGCCTTGCAGGGCGCTGTAGGGATGAGACTGACAGTGATCCAAGGTCTGGGATGGAACCTCCACATGCTGCACTAGGCACCTGTTTCTCTAAGTCACTTACAGAGTGAGAAACCTGGATTCAGATTTAAAATTAGAAGCAGACACAGCATGTTTCTTGCCTGCTTTCCCTGGTACTATGGTAAATAAGTGTGCACCAGTTTTAAAATCTGACTTCACTGCAGGCTGTAAGTTAATTGGATAAGTGTTTTCTGACAGTTCTGAAATAGCTCTGGGTAGACTGGATTTATTTGATCTTATAGCAGTGCTGTAGACAGCTTAATCTTCTTCACTTGAGTTTGATGAGCCTGCACCTGTTCACATCTCCATGTGTGCTCTGACCCCCTTCTTGTTGACTGTGACCACAGACCTTCCTCACCTCCTCTTGAGGAAGGGCTCACAGAGCACCATCGTTCTTTAACCCTGGACGAGGGTCTCTGTGTCAGTATAATTGTTATGAGGTTAGGCCAAATTAAATTTCCATTATTATACATCAAAGAATAGTCGAATATCAACAATTCATATGATTCAACTTGTAGTTTAACTCAGTGGGTCTTCACCACTTTTTCTATATCTAAGTCCAGTGGACAGTATTCCCAGGCCTCCATCTCCGGCTTTGTCCTGTGTTCAATCTCAGGAATTGGCATCCTTCTCATCCATCTACACAACCCAAATAGTGGGGAGTTATTGAAACCGCATCAGACTCTTTGTTCTCTTCATTTCCCACCCCCATTTCAAAATCTTGCTGATTCTTTTTCTCAATTATTTTTGGAATCCAACTACTTCTCTCCATCATTACCACTCTCTTGGCTTGAACTGGTGTCATCTTTTGCCTGACTTAAATGCACCAGCCTCCAAACCAGTCTCCCACATCCATTCTTGTCCTTGTTGATCATGCTATCCTTTCTACTGCAGCCAGAGAGATCTTTTCAAAACTTGGTAATGACTTTTCTTCTTAGAGCGCCTTAACTAGCTTCGCATTTTTAAGTTAGTTACAAAGTCCTGCCTTACCTGGCCCCTGCTCCAGCCTCTGCTGTTCTCTCGCTGCAAAGCCACCTGGCTCCAGCCCCATGCACACACAGTCTTCGTTCCTTTCTCTTGTTCTTCCCACATGCTGTTCCATCATACTCTCACCTGCTCCGCCTCCTCCACTCATGTAGCCAACGCCAGTGTTTCGGGGCTCAGCTTAAACTTTGCTTCCTCAAAGATGCCTTCCTGGACTACCCAGGGTGGATCTGGCTCCTGTCTCATGTTCAGGTAGCATCTGAATGTCTTCTCACATTCACAGACTTAGTCACACCACAAGATCCTCAGAGATAGGGACCAATTCTGTCCCACCTCCTGCTGTGTCCTCCGTGCTTGCCACAGGCCTGCCACATGGTAGACTTCAATGTATTAACTGAATAAATGACACTCTCATGAATATGCCCAGCTTTTAAATTAGATTTTCAGCTTTTCACTTTACAAATTCCTGATGCTGTCTTGGTAATCCACCCATTTATCATACTTTAAAGAGACTACGATTGAAGCTAGGACAGTGATGTTATTTTTCAACAAAACCTCGACTCTGCCCTAAATATTTTTTTACATAGATAGCTATAAACATAATGTCTATGACATACAGAGTTATTATTTGTCATCAATTCCTGTGGCAGCACTCACAGTTGATTCAGCCCCCTCTTGAGACTAACATCGTAGTTAGAAATGATTAGTTCTATCTTTCTGGAACAGCTCGGCCACAGAAGCCTAAAGGTTCACTGCAAAAGGCACACCAAGTTTTGTGAATGATTTCTCTAGGTGAAGGGGCCTTCGTTGGCGAGACATGCAGGACTGAATGGAGCACTGGGCACATCTGCCTTAATTCTGTGCCCTGAGAACATTGTTCTTGCTGTTTGAAGTGGAGAAGTTAAAAGCCAACTCAACTAACCTCTAGTTGGGAAGAAAAGACTGACTTTGAGGAAACATCTGGACAAGAAAACAAGACAGTGTGTCAGTGTCCCAGCAGGGAGCAGATGACAGTCAAAGGCTTCAACTAAAGAGAATATTGTGGACTAACTATACGCAGACATGTGGGCCAGGTTCAGGGCCCCATGGTGAGATGTCCAGTGTGATCACAGTGGGAAACTGTTGTAACCCCTTGGCCTGAAGTGGTGGAGGAAGGAATGGTGCTCCCCAGACCCTGAGAGCGCTGGGGTCTTGGAAGTGGGGCCATTCATCACTAATGGTGGCCACGGAGGAAGGCAGCTATGTCCAGCTCTCGCTGGTACCTCCCCTGTCCAGACCCCTATGGAAACCAGAGACTGGGGGTCACAAGCTAAAGGTCATCAGGGGTCAGCTTTCTGGGCTGCCAAGCAAGGCAGAGAAGAGCAGAACACGGGTGGGGTGAGGTCACCCGAGAGCCAGCACAGGTATTGTCACCAGTGCTAGATTTCACAATGACAGCTGTACGTGCATCAGAGTCGGTGTGTCTTATCACTCTCAACAAATGCTGACATCTTTTAGCCCTCAGCCTTTTGTTCAGTAATTTAGTGAAAACAGTATATTTTTGATTCCATATGTAGTAGGTTTGATTCTAAACCTACTGCTGGGCTGAATTCCCAGAGTTTTATTGTTTTTGTTGTAAATTAGTTCTTGGCACTGCTAGCTAACACTTATTACCATTATCTTTGAGCCACCCACTGTTCAAAGGATTTTACATATATCAATTCATTTAATTCTCAGAACAATGTTAGGAACTAGGTATAATATTGCCTGATTGGAAGTAGATGTAATTCTTCATCCTGATCCTCTGTGCTCTGAGGTACCCTTGGTGACATCCTACTGCTAGCACAGGGGTACTGGTGGCTGGCTCTAACTGGAAAGGACACAGTGGCTGAGGGGTACTTCCAACTTCTTCCTGCCGCAAGAAGCCCAGGTGGGCAGTCTGTGTGCAGAGCAAGCTTCTGCCTGCAGACTCCAGGAAAGGCGGGATTACATGTGAGTGCCCTCCCTAGCCTGTAAGCAGTGTCAGCCATAAATGAGACATTTGGGCTGCTTCCTGTAGAAATGCACTCAGGGCCACCCAGTGAGCTCTGTTTTTGCACAGAGGCCTGAGTTTATGTGCAGGGAGAGTGGATCTTAGCTGCTGACCAAGATCTCACCTTGGCCTTCTCCATCCAGTGTTCTTTGTTTCTTGCTACTACAGTGACAGGGGCCACTGGGACAGAGGACACCCCTCCTTGAAGGTGTATCATAATGTAGTATCTTGTCAGGGTGCTTAAGAACAGTCACCATGGAGTCCTCGAAGGGGCTGGAGCACCTACTGTCATTTTGTGCCAATCTTTGTGACTGAGTATTTTCTGAGAGGACAGTCCAGCCTTGATCAGACTCTATTTAAATGCAAGAATCACTGTCTGGGCATTAATTCTTACTACGTAAATAGCTAAAGCTACCTAAGTTTAGATGCCACACATGTATTATCAGAACCAGGACAGAGCCCAGGCTTCCCAGCTGCAGGTCCAGTGGTGTCCATCACCCCAGTCACTTACACGTGGTCAAGATGCCAAACTTGCTACCAGCCCCTTTGTAGCTCTGAGCAATCACAACACTTACCTCCATGCAACTAAGTTTTGGGTCTCTACATTTCTTCACACTAAGATAAAATTATTTTGAATTCTCTGGCTCCAAGCTCTGCCTAGAGAAATAGTTCCTTACTATAGGAAAGGGGAGCAGAAATACTTCTGGGTCCAGGTTCTAGTTTTTGGATCTGGAATGGCAGCAGTGGGCAATTCCAGCAGGGAACCCGGAGGGTCTTTGGAGGACAGGGTTGTCCTGTGACTCCCTGCATCATACCAGTGGTCTCTTTTCCAGAGAACTGGACACAGCCTGTCCTTTTGAAGAAAGGGACAAGCCGTTTAAGGCACTTGTTTTCACACTGGCAAAGTGTTGAGCATTGAAACTGCTTAAGGTGGTTTGAAAAGATACGCTGGTATTTTTAGCTCCTTACAATGATCATCTTTAAAATAAATGGCAAAGACTTTCCTGAGTAGTTTTTCAACCTAACACTAAAAAGTAAAAAAGAGCATGAGGGTAACTTGCTTAGGCTGAGTTCAGTGTCCAAGGGAAAAAAGTGTTTAAGGAGGGGGTTGCTGTACACAGATTCACCCAATGACCTGGTTGGGGCTGAACACTGTCCATAATGGCTCTCCTGTCCCACTGCGGGCAACTGCCACCACCGTTAGCCCTTTGGACAGAGCAGATGACAGCAAGGATGAGAAAATTTGTCTCCTGGCCAATTGTGAGCAGCTGGTTTAAGGATCCCAATCTAACTTAGCCCTTCCCTATGCTGCTTGAGAGCCACACCCTGCAAACTTGTAACCTGTTATTTGTTCAGGGCAAGTGGCAAAGGACACTGATTTGATTAAATTTTCCATGTACTGTATTCTTCTAATGAGATGAGGAAGAAAGAAGGGAACAGATATCCCAGCATGTACTATGGCCAGTTACGGAGCGCACACTGGCTCTGTGAGAAGGCTATCTGTTAGCTCCCTTTCATGGCAGTGACACTCAGAGAGGTCTGTACAGCTGGCACGCGGCATAACCAAGATTTGAATCGGTCTGCTTCACTCCAAAACTCTAGTTTCCTGTTACTCTGCCATGCCATCTGCCTCAACTGAACAGCTGGTGGTTTGTTTCATATCTATTTGTGAAAAAGCAGTCTAAACTGTAGCTTCAAATAAAGCATGTGTATGTTTGTGTTTTTAAAAATAAAGACAATGTATCCTAACAACCCAGAGAAAATGCAGGGTTAGGACTCAGAAAGCTATCTTCCTCATGGATGTGGCCCCTGTGCGTGGCCTCAGTGTTACCGTCCGCAGCAGGTGGCGGTGATCTCAGGTGCCCCGAGGCACTCACCCACTGCAGGGGTGAGGCTGAGCGGCTCAGGGCAGGCTGTGCAGAAAAAGTGATTAATAATGGAAAAGCACTTTGAAAAGTGTTTTGCTAGTGCTATAATTTGCTGGCCTAGAACAAATTAGCTTTGAAATCTGTTGGTCTTAAGCTGTTTAGATTAGGTGAGGAGCTGACATATTTTTCATGGTTCCTGTTAATATGTGCTCTATGGCAAAGTCACAGAGAAAACGTTTTGATAAACTGCCATTGCCAATTTATAGAATGAAATCTTTTATTCAACTAAATTGAAGGTGCCAGAGAGTTACATGGAATTTTCACATGAAGACCTGTCATATGTCCGGACATATCCAGTCATAGCTGGTAACAGAATACAATTTAAAAGAGGAGCGCATAAAATGAATAGAATAGTTTCAGGTTTGATAGTCATTTTCAACAAAGCTCCTTGTTTTCCAAAGAGACCACTCTCTGATCGCACCCGAGGACACGGCTGTGTCTCTCAAGGCGATGTCCTTCACACACCTATTGCAAATTTTGTCTATTTCACATTCTTGGAATACTGAAGATGTACAGTAGCTGCCCCATCCATAGTTTTGCACTGTGTGGTTTTGGTTACCCACAGTTAACCGAGGTCCAGAAATAGATGAGTATGATACAATAAGATATTTGAGTGAGAGAGAAAGATCACATTCACATAACTTTTGTTATAGTGTATCGTTATAAGTATCCTGTTTTATTATTGTTGTTAATCTCTTAAGTTTCACGTGCGTTTCTGCCCCTGACGGCCTCAGTGGGACAAGATGTGGAGGGAAAGACAGTGATACTGATGATCCTGACCCTGAGCAGGCCTAGGCTAATGTGTATGTTTGTGTCTTAATTTTTAACAAAAAAAAAAAATAAATAAAAGTTAAAATAATTAAAAACAGAAAAAACTTATAGAGTAAGGACATAAAAACAGAAAATATTTTTGTGCAGCTTTACAATGTGTCGTTTAAGCTGTTATTACAGTCAAACAAATTAAAACTAAAAAGTTTATAAAGTAAAAACATTATAGTATGCTAAGGTTAATTTATTATTAAAGAAATGTTTTGCAAGTTTAGCACAGCCTAAGTATGCAGTGTGTAGAGTCCATGGCGGTGCAGTAGTGTCCTGGGCCTTCCCCTTCACTCACCACTCACTGACTCACCCAGAGCAGCTTTCCCGCCTGCAGGTTCTGTTCATGGTAAGTGCCGTGCACAGGGGTACTATATATATATATATATATTTTTTTTTTTTTTAGAGAGAGAGAGAGTCTCTACTCTCTTGGTAGAGTGCCGTAGAGTCACAGCTCACAGCAACCTCCAGCTCTTGAGCTTGGGTAATTCTCTTGCCTCAGCCTCCTGAGTAGCTGGGACTACAGGTGCCTGTCATAACACCCAGCTATTTTTTGTTGCAGTTTGGCCAGGGCTGGCTTCAAACCTGCCACCCTTGGTATATGGGGCTGGCGCCCTACTTGCTGAGCCACAGGCGCTGCCCAAATCTTTCAAACTATATTTTTACTGCACCTTTTCTATGTTTAGATACACAAACATTCACATTGTGGTGCAGCTGCTGAGGGCACTGAGCACAGTGACTGCTGTGCAAGGCTATGATCTAAGCCTGGCAGTGGGCTGTGCCCTGCAGCCAGCTGAGCAGCAGGCTAGACCTTGGGTGTGTCCAGGGCACCCTGTGATGCTCAAGCAGTCAGCTGATGACACGTTTCTCAGGACATATCCCATCATTAAGTGACACACGACTGCGTAGGAGGAAACACAGTGGACATGGGGTTCTGTACTACCCACAGATTCAGGCAGCCACTGGGGGTCTTGGAATGTGTCCCCCATGGATAAGGAGGAGATTATTGTGATAACTTCGCTATTCTGGGCAATGAAACTTGGAATATTACACAAAAATCTTGTTAGACTCTGGACTCAAAGAAAAGTTAACCTTGGGCTTCTGATAATATTTTAGAAGCATTTGTGATTCCTATTAAACAGTGTTTTTTAGGTTCAGCGCCTGTAGCTCAGCAGCTAGAGCACCAGCCACATACACCAGAGCTGGTGGGTTTGAGCTTGACCTGGGCCTGCCGAACAAATGACGGCTACAACCCCCCCCCCCAATATAGCCAGGCGTTGTGGTAGGCACCTGTAGTCCCAGCTACTTGGGAGGCTGAGGCAAGAGAATTGCTTAAGCCCAAGAGTTTGAGGTTGCTGTGAGCTGACCCCACAGCACTCTACTGAGGGTGACACAGTGAGACTGTCTCAAAAAAAAAAAAAAAATGAGTGTTTTTTAAATGAATAAAATTTTTTGGATCTCATTTTTCGGGTTCCCTGGACCTGTATGTCTTTAGAGTACGTCAGCTTGTTAAAGAAGCTGTTAGGTGGTTTGTTTACTATAAGGGAATAGAATTTCTTCAATTCTTTCCCACTTCGGGAGTATATCTTGGAAAACTTTGGAAAATGCTTTCTAAAATGATGTGTTCTCATACTTCATTATATAGCTTTGAATTGGTAAATGAATTAAAACAGAAAACCAAAACTTTCTCTGGGACTTGGGCAAAATAATAATAATAAACCAACAACAAACAAACAGTAAGAACGTTTAAAAATATGCTCATTTTAAAAACTAGCAATCATACTTTTATGAATTCATTATAAGGGAGAATATAATTGTGAGTGTGCCCTAACAAGGACCTTATCACAGTGGGTTTGTCATAGAGAGTACTGAAAGTAATCTAAATGCCCATTACTAGGGTACAAGCTAAATAAATCATGATGAATCATTTCTCTGCAGTCAACAGGGGAAAGTAATATAGGAAATTGTCAGCACTTACATAATACTAAGAAGATGCCAGGTGCTGCTCAAAGTAGTTTGTTTATATTAATTCAGACAATGCTCACAGTGATCGCTGTGAGATATTAGCCATTATTATAATCCCCACTTTACACATGAGGAACTGAAGCAGAAAGCATTGAAGGGCCTGAGGTCACATGACTAGTAAGTGGTGACACCTGAGGTCACACACCCAGGAAGTGGCGAAACCCAGATTTGGGCACAAGCAGTACTATTTCACACCTCATGTCTTTTTTTTTTTTTTGCTTGTATGAAAGATCTTTATTGGTGGGGGAGGGAGGCTGCAGAGCAGCACTAAGGAGAAGAGAAAAGAGGAGAGAGAGATAAGGAGAGTGGGGAAGAGAAGAGAGAGAGAGAGTAGAGCGAGAAGACAGACGGGAAAAGAGCCACACCTCATGTCTTAACCAGGAGTTTATCCTACCTCACAGACATTAGATTACAAAGTGTCTGTACAGCACGGTTCTCCATTTGTAATTGTGTGTCCACATGTACACACACATACTCATGTGTATACACAGAGGATGTCAAAAATATATACACATTTTAAGGAAGGAAAAACTGTATTAAAATCAAAATAATATATACCCATAACAAAAGATTAATACAAGTCATGTTGAGCACCTCTTATAATTGCAGAAGTCAAATGTGACTCAAGTATCACAAATTTAATACAATTTTATCCTTTCATTTCTTTTCTTTCTTTCTTTTTTTTTGCAATTTTTGGCCAGGGCAGGGTTTAAACCCACCACCTCCAGTATATGGGGCCAGCTGCTGCCCATTTTTTTTTTTTTTTTTTTTGAGACAGAGTCTCAAGCTGTCGCCCGGGTAGAGTGCTGTGCGTCATAGCTCACAGCAACCTCCAACTCAGGTTCATGATCCTCTTGCCTCAGTTTTTCTATTTTTTTTAGTAGAAATTGGGTCTCACTTTTGCTGCGGCTGGTCTAGAACTCATAAGCTCAAGCAATCCACCCACCTCTCAGAGTGACCCACCATGCCCGATTAATACAGTTTCTTCCTTTCTTAAAATGTGTATGCATGGTTTTGGTGCCCTCTGTATATGTGTGCAAGTGTGCATAAGGGTATAGTGAAAAGAATTAAAAAATATGTGTTGAGCTGTTAACTTATTCTGATAGTAAACTTTTAAAAATGTTGCTTAGAAAAAATGTTGCTTTTGGCGTGGCTCAAAGGAGTAAGGCACTGGCCGCATATGCTGCAGGTGGCAGGTTCAAACCCAGCGCAGCAACAATAACAACAACGACAACAACAACAACAACAACAACAACAACATTGCTTTTGCTTATATGAATTCTCTAAATATTCATAATCATTATGTTCTGGGCCATTAAACTAAACCTAAGAAATTTTTTAAAATTAAGATAATGCTAAGTATGTTCTTTGACTATAAATGAATTAAACTTGAAATTAACAACACAAAGACATCTGAAAAATACCCTTAAACACTTACAATTAAATAACAACTCTTGTAAATGGCCAATGGATCAAAGAGGAATTAATAAGGGAAATTAAAAATATTTTGAATGTAGTGAAAATAAAAACACAACATATCAAAATTTGTAGGATGAAACTAAAACCCACTTAGAGAATAATTTATATTAGAAAATAATAAAAATTTCAAATCAATGATCTAAGTTTCACCTTAAGAATCCTTTTTATAAAGCAAATTAAACCCCAAATCAAGTGGACAAAAGGGTAATATTAAAGAAAAGAAATGAAATTTGAATTGAGCTGCAATGAACAATCTGGTACAAATATCTTTGTTGCCAAGTGATTTTTGGTCTTTTGGATATATACCTAGTAGCGGAATTGTAGGATCAAATGGCAGGTCAGTTCATAATTGCCAAGTCATGGAAGAAGCCCAAGTG
>CAUYQV010024342.1:0-18015 GCA_963574575.1 Galagoides demidoff | reverse complement strand
TGGCTCAAACCAAAACTAGAGATTATAATGTCAATGAAGGAAGAAGGCAGAGAACTGAACCCAAGGCTCAGGACAGGTATTCATGCTCCCAGCTACACCCCGGGCTGATTCTCCAGAATTCCTTTCAAAGAGAAATTCTGCATATTTCTGCATATCTATAGGCAGGTGCAGAAGCTAGATCTTTGAAGAAATCTTTCTCAGAATCAATCTCCTGGGGGAGCACATTGAAGCGAACTGCCATGTCTGAGCATGGGGTGCTTATCTCTACAGAATTCTAGTATTTTTCATTAGCAGTTTGAAGGTTTTTTCCATCATCTTTTATGCTTTGTGATGCCATCTTCATGTCTGTCAGTTCTATCTGAGTTCCACTGTGGGTGAAGTTTCCCCCCCTGGCAGTTTGGTGATGATGTGTGTAGATTCAGTCATCTTCGTGTTGAGCCTGTCAGGGCTTGGGGGGCATCTTGGATCTCTGGATTTAGAGTTTTCATTACACGTAGAAATATCTTGACTGTATTTCTTTGCTCGGTTCTGCGTCTCTTTCTCTCCTCTTTTTGGAACACAGTTGCCCTGTATTACCTGGTTTTTATTGTCCCAGAAGGTCATGGGAGCTTGGTTCATTTTTGTCCAGTCTTTGTGCTTCCTTTTGGATAGCTTTTATTGGTATGTCTTCAAGTTCACTGATTTTTTTTTTTTTTTGTCTGATTTGGTCTTGATCACATCCAGTACAATTTTTGTTTTAGGTACGGTGTTTGTTTTTACCTCTAGTATTTCCATTTGTTTAATAAAAATCTTTCATTTCTGTCTTCCTTATATTTATGACTTCCTTTACTTTCTGAGCATATTTGTAATAGCCGTCTTAAAGGCCTTGCCCGCTAATTCTGTCGTCTGTCATTTTTGTGTCTGTTCCTACTGACTGATTTTCCTCCTGGCTGTGGGCCAAAGTTTGACTTTTATTGTCATGGTCAGTAGTTTTTTATCTGATGCTTGAATGTTTTTTAGTGATTGTTTTTATTTTGGAATTAATCTAGATTTCCAGAAACATTTCAAAGATGGTGCAAAGAGTTCTCAAATGCCCCTCACCCAATCGTAACGTACCCTAATGTTAATGTAATACCAAGGTACATTCATCAGAACTAAGAAATTAACACAGGACAGTGCTATTAACCAGACAACTTTATCTGAATTTTACCAGTTCTCTTTTCTAGAATCCGTTTCAGGTCACCCACTCAGTTAGTGGTCACATCTTCCCAGGCTTATCCTATCTGAGACAGTTTCTCAGTTTCTTATTTTTCTTACTTTTGTAAAGTATTGGCTTGTTAATTTTGTAAAATATCCATCAATTGGGGCTTATCCATACTTTTTTTTTTTTTTTTTGCCGGGGCTGGGTTTGAACCCGCCATCTCTGGCATATGGGGCCAGCGCCCTGCTCCTTTGAGCCACAGGTGCTGCCCAAAGCTGCTACTTCTTTTTTTTTTGTAGTTTTTGTTGGGGGCTGGGTTTGAACCTGCCACCTCCAGCATATGGGGCCAGCACCCTGCCCCTTTGAGCCACAGGCTGCTGCCCTATCTGTACTTTTTTAAGATTGTAACCTGGGGCCATAGTTGTAGGGAGAAGGCTGCAGAGGGGAGGTGCCCTTCTCAGCACATCACATCAAGGTCACGGTTCGTCACTGTGAACTGGCGCCCACTCTGCTGCTCCAGGCTCGGACCTGCCTCACTCTGCCTGGCTGCTTCTCCCTGTGCTGTAAGCCACCTGTCCAGAGAAAGCCAGGGTGGTCATGAGACTCACTTCACTGGCTCATTTTTGCTTAGGGATCTCAGTCTTGGGTTACCTGTTGATTTTGCATCTGAAAACACTGTGTTACATATTTTATCCAATTTCCAGCTGTTCATGGCAGAAGAGCAAGTTCTGTACCACCTGCGGCTCCAAGACCAGAATCACACGTTTCTGTTACGTCATTGCTTGGAGCTTCTCCGTTAATGTCATTGTTCAGAGTCCCCCCATCTCACCCCGCCAGCCAGCTCGGTTTATTCCCAGGAGAGACTCCCCTCTCCTCCCCACCCCCACCCCCAGCTGGCCTTTCCCCTGCCCCGGGCTCAGGCAGATAAGAACAAGTTTCCTCGCTGTTTATTTCTTTTGGTCTGTTTGTTTTCAATAGTGGGAAGGTTTCTCCTACTCTAACTTTTCACTCTGGCAGCCTCTCCTGGGTCTGTTCTTAGTGTGTGATCTTACTTACAACTCCTTAGTTGAGCTTGAGAACTGGCCTTCTATTTCCTAGAGCTTTTAAAACATAGACTTCCCAGGACAACTTTAAGTGATACCAGTGATGTTAGCTTTTTCTTTTTTTTAAACCACTGGTAAATTTCCAATACTTTCTCGTAAGGAAAGCTCTACATTTGACAAGATGTTTATCATATTTGAACAGGCATTTCTAGGGCTTTGGTAGCAGAAAGGCTGACAGAGTATTTTGTCTCTGGAGCATTTGATGTGTGTGAGGTGCTGGGTTAAGCCCTACAGAAGGCAATACATTGCCTTCAGGTAGCTTTTCTTAACTGAGAGAGAAGGTTGAGTGACAGGTCCAGGAGAATACCAGCTGTATAAGCTGCAGTCTCCACCCCTGGGCCGCGGACCAGTACCATCTGTGGCTGGGCCACTGGCAGGGTGAGCAAGAGCAAAGCTTCATCTGTGTTTACAGCCGCTCCCCATCACCTGCTGAGCTCCGCCTCCTGTCGGATCCCTGGTGGTGGCATTAGATTTCCATAGGAGCACAAACCCTGCTGTCAGCTGCACACAGGAGGGCTCTGGGTTGTGCTCCTCAGGAGAGGAGTGCCTGGTGACGTGCAGGGCAGCTGCACACAGGAGGGCTCTGGGTTGTGCTCCTCAGGAGAGGAGTGCCTGGTGATGTGCGGGGCAGCTGCACACAGGAGGGCTCTGGGTTATGCTCCTCAGGAGAGGAGTGCCTGGTGATGTGCGGGGCAGCTGTAGGTGCAGGTTATCATTAGCAGAAAGATGGCATCGCATGCGACCGTGGTCAGTCCATTACTTGCAGGCTCACCTCAAAACTGTCTTCCCCTCCCCTATCTGTGGAAAAACTCTTCTGCGAAGCTGGTCCCTGGTGCCAGAAAGGTTTGGGCCCGCTGCTGTAAGAGATAGACAGTGAGCATTCAAACTTGGAGTCTTCAAGGTAAGAGAATGTCAACACCGTGTCAGAGGAGGACTCAGGGTAGAATTAGGGATCCATGCGATTTGTGGAAGAGTCCTAGTGCTGAGGACAGAGCTGATAAACCTGGCGCCCAGCACAGGAGCTTTATTTATGCCGTGTTCAGGTAGTAAGAGCAGAGTCTGTCATCAGAAAATGTGCGTTTTGGAGACTAAAAATATTTTCTTGAGATCCAAAGATTTTTTGGCAGTATACCTTTGGGGCTTGCAGGCTAGACTGAAGGTAAGAGTGGGCTGTCCGTGAGGACTCGGGGATGAATTGTATCTGCAGGGAGGAACGGTTCAATCTGGCAGAAGCTGTAATGAAGCGAAATTTCTGTGCTTTGGGCCGGCCGTGATATCCTGAGATACAGAGCAGTATCCAGGCTTGATCACCTGTAGCACAAAGGCTGGAAGAGTAAGTTTAACATGTCACAGATACTGGAGACCTTTCAAGGAGCACTCGTGAGGAGCTAATTGAGGTGTAACCAAGGAGCAGCACTCAGAACCTCTTCAGAAAAGTGAAGTTTGCAAATACTTGCTTGAAACTTGAAAGTGTGGTGCTAAAAATGTGCTTAAGATTCGGGTATGATTTTTGTAGGCTTTCCACAAAGCCAGGCCTCTTGTGCTGAGCACATGGGCGCACCCAGACTTTCTCTGCACGTTCCAGATCTGACCTCTAGTGGGTCCTGTAACAGACGAGTTATAAGGCTGCAGGGTTAGAACTGCAAGCATCTCTCAAGAATTAGGAGAATTTTCTTGAAATCTGTTTATTTCTGAAAGGCAAGGAGAGAAGTGTTTAATAACTACGTAGAATTGAGTTTTCAAATTTTGGATTATCATAAGGGCACATACTATTAGGCTACATTGTTGGCATCTGAGTTGTAGGTGAATCCTTCACCCAGGACGTGTGCTCTGTACCCCACATTGTACCCGAGAGATGGGAGCTCCTGAACTCTTCCCCCCGCTTCCCTCTTTCCCTTTTTTGAATTTAATTGAGTTTTTCTCTCACGTGGACCTGTAGTTGTTCATCTACTGTTTTCAAATTAGTTTTGAGTACCTGAGATACTTGCTTTTCCATTCTTGTGATGCTTTACTAAGGAGAACGTTCTCTAACTCCATCCAGGTAAATGCAAAAGCTAGAAAGTCTCCATCTTCTTATGGCTTGGTAGTATTCCGTGGTGTACCTGTACCACAGTTTATTAATTCAGTCATGGATTGATGGGCACTTTGGTTGGTTCCACATCTTGGCGATTGTAAATCGAGCTTCTATAAACATTCTAGTGAAAATGTCCTTAGGATAAAATGATTTTTTTCCCTTCTGGGTAGATAACTATTAATGGAATTGCAAGATCTAGTGGCAGGTCTACTTTTAGCTCTTTGAGGCCTCTCCATACTTCTTTCCAAAAAGGCCGTACTGGTTTGCAGTCCCACCAGCAGTGTGGAAGTGTTCCTTCTCTCCACACCCACACCAGCACCTGCAGCTCTGGGACTCTGTTATGTGGGCTCTTGTCACTGGGGTTAGGTGATGTCTCAGAATGGTTTTGATTTGCATTTCTCTGATTAGGGACAATGAGCTTTTTTTTTTTTTTTTCGTGTATTTGTTGGCCATTTGTCTGTTGTCAGAGAAGGTCCTGTTCACATCTCTAAGCAGTGATTAATGGGGTTGTTGGCTCTTTCCTTATTGATTTACTTGAGTTCTCTGTAGATTCTGGTTATTAACCCTTTGTTGGATTCATACCACACACATATCTTCTCCCACTCTGAAGGTTGTCTATTTGATTTGCCCAGAATTGATTTAAGAGGAAGAAAACCAAAGTTCTCTACGATCACTACTGCATTAGATTGATTAAAAATTAAATATTTTTGGAAAATCAGAAGTTATAATGCAATCAACTAATTAGGACTTGGGATGGGAAGTTCTGTGATGCTTACTATCAGCTTGAGTAGGGGACGTTCTTTGATGTCAGTAGATCGCAGGATCTGAGTGTCCTGAAAGGCGGAACGTGGCCTGGCCCAGGGAGAGCCCCGTGTTTCACCGTTGCTGCTTTTCATCTCTGTCTTTGCGACACTTAGCTTCAGCAGCCTTCGGGGCTGTTTGTCCTGTCGTCTTGTGCTCTCAACTTTGAACTGTGCTGACCAGACAGAGCTAGTAAGTGGTGCTGCCTGCAGTCTGGTGGTGGCCCACTCCGTCCCTGCAGATGGGGCCATGGAGCCCGGACAGTCAGCACCTCTTCAGTAGCCCGTGCTTGACTTTTTAACCCACGCAGCACGCTCCTGCTGTGGAAATCAAAGATGGCAGATTCCGTGTCCTAATAGTAGCAAATGCAGCTGTCTTTGTTGTTCATTTTAGCAAACTAACGGCTTCTACAACTAGATGAACTAGGATTAAAAGAAATCAGATGTGTGTATTTGGTATGCAATATTTTTGTATTACAAATAGCTGCATTCTAACCCACATTAACCCCATGATATGTGAATTTTGCCAACTCCTGCTGTGTCTTTTAAATCAAATCCAGTAAATCAGTATGAATGTTCTAATTTCTAAACAAACTAGTCCTCCAGTGGAGGTATTTTAACACTGTACTGCAAATTAGACAACCTGAGACAAATGGGCCATCTTTGTTAATTATGTAGTTTAATTGATCAAAACTACCAGATAGTATTTTATTTATAGTGGTTTTGCTTAGTATTCAATTCTGGACTATTAAATAGCTTGTGAGTTGTATATTTGGGGGGTCAGTAAGATATGTGCTGTTATTTAGCTTCTGTTAACCTTATTAAGTGCCTTTTTTGGGGTCTAGTTCATGTCACAATATGAAATTGCTTTTCATTGAGATGACCAACTTCCATTAGACTCTGCGACCCCCATTGTGCAGACGGACACAAAGCTCTCTTCATTCTGCTCTATTGATCGAGTGGCAATTTACTTGAACTATATTCAGAACCTGGTGGAGGAAGAAGGGAGGAGATTCCTCCAAACGTCCCTCTTGCTGGTGGCTTCTCTGGCACACGTCCCACTGTTTGCTTGTGACTGATTCTGCACGCCAGTAGGTAGCAGTGGTGAGCAGAGGCACAGACAGAAAGCTGCCAGTCAGCGGTTATGAATTATTATTCATTTCTGTTATAGGTGGGGTGTGCAGTCAGTTACAGTAATAATTACCAGGACCGGAGGGTTTCCTAGGCAACCAATTTCCCCCCTCATTCATGCTGTTGCCGAGAGAGGGCCTGTAAAGCATGACATTGCTGTATTCTGAGGTTTGTTGCCCCCCTGCTGCTCCAGGTTTGAGGTTAGTTACAGCATCATAAGATGCTCTCAAGCATAGAGAGCTCAGGCTGGGCTTAAAAAGCATACCAGCAAGAAGGCCTCTCCTCCAGCGCCTCATTCTGAAGGAGCAGGGTTCTAAAAATGCAAATTCCACACCCGCTTGGCGACATTGGGGGGGACCTCTTTAAGTTGCAGAGCCTTTTACTCCTATTATTTTGGAAACAGTGGATCATTTCATTTGTAAAGTTTTATTATTTAATAAAAATGTGCAGAGACAGACCTGAAACTAGACCTCTCCTTAGGATTTGAGTCAGATAAATCAATGGGGAACTGTCACAGCTAATCATGGGTGTGTTTGCTGTTTATTCTGTTTTATGAAAATGGTTCATAAAAAGGAAGTAACACTCTTCCTGCCGGAGCACGGTTAGTCTTTTATGTGGTGGGAAAATAATAGAAACCACATCTATTATCCAGGATCTGTACATGAATCATATTATTGGGTATGTGGGGGCTCTAATCTTTCATTTTCATGAACTTAACATCAAGTGCTCTGCAGTGATAAAAAGTAGCATTTGTTTGTGTCTGCTGTGAGAAAAGATAGGGGGTTGATGTTCAGTCTCACACGGAGACGGGGGACGTTTATCCATTTACAAGGCACAAGTCACAAACCCAGACGTGGCGAGTCCAGATCTCACTCTCGGCTAGATGGCTGCAAATGAATTCTGTGCCTCTCGTTGGACCTGTGTATTTATTACCACAAGCTCTCAGTGAGATGTGAGTTGTCTTCATCAGAGTTGCCAGTGAGGACGCCCTCAGAGCTGGGTGTGACCAGTGCTGTCCTTGTGTGTCAGCCGGGACTCAGCTCTTGCAGCCTGGAGCTCCTGAATACGTCCTGTAAGCTCCTGTGTTCTGAGACAGAGAATGCTAAGAGACCGTGCTCTGGCCCCATGGCAGCCGTCCCCGTGCTGTCAGTCATCCGCTGCTCCCCTGGGCTAACTCTGCCGCCCTGCTTCCCCATAGAGACCCAGCCCCTGCCCTGTCCTGCCCTAAGTCCTGCTGAGGGCCAGCTGGGTCTTGCAAGAGGCCAGAGCCTAACAGCTCTGTACCTTCAGCCTCCCTGGGTGTCTGGAGGAAAACTGCCTTCTGCCATTGACCCAACCCAATCCTTCTGCTCCAGAATATGGGCCCTGGGGTTCCACTGCCCTGGTGAGGGGAGAGCCTGCCAGTCCGAGGTCATCCACAGCCTCCCACTGAGTGGTGACTTCCCTCAGGGGGACTAAGCCCAAGTTCTCAATCCCCATGAGAGGTGGGCTTGTGGGGTGATTCATAAAAATGAAAGCTATGGGCTATGGTTTTGATGTTACAGATACTGGAGAATGTAACTGGCCGTGTGAACCCATCAGGGTGGGTTCATCTGAAGTTGAGGTTTACTTTCAATAGTTTAATAATCTTGTAAAAAGTATTTATAAACCAAAACTAGGAGTCCATCACCTGCTAGCCCAAACAAGTTTATCAAGTAATCCATTTTTTTTTTTTTTTTTTAAAGCCTGAAGAGAAGGGAGTGAGGCCCTGAGATGGAGCCACATGGTAGAGTTCAGGTGGGGTCAGCTGCCCATTTAGCAAAGGAATTTTTTCTTAGATTTTCATGTTACATCTCTCTCGGTGGGTACAGATTATTTTTTTAAACTGAAGTGCTCAGCCAATCTATCGTTGTAAGATTAGATAAGGAACCGATAACATCTTATACGGTGGATTAAAGGCACGGAATGAAGTCATTATTTACTTACAAACAGCTACCCCTGGAACACAGAGTCAGAACAAGTGGGTGAGGAGTGAATGGGGCCTGGACTCTGGATTCAAAATAATCTGTTTTAGTTTCATCATCTGCTTTCTGGAGTCTGGAGAAAGAAGGAGCCCCTTAATCTCTGGGAGGACCCGTCTCCTGTTTATAATAATGATAAAATTAAAAAAGTTGGGCAACTCCTCTATTATAAGCTTGCTCCTCTGGTTTTTTTTTTCTTAAATAATTGAAATGTTTCAGGAAACATTGTTAAAATCTTAAGGTTAAAGCATTCTTTCACTTTTTTTTTTTTGACTAAAGATTACTCTGCACCCTAGACAAAGGAAATATTTAAACTGTTAAATTTGAACAAAGATACAGTCTGCATATGACTTCTCTGAAGCCCTATAAAAATTCTTTAAAATTGCCTATTCACTCAAATTTACTGAGTGTAGCAAAAATGTCAAAGGCATAAAGTCAGAGAAGATTGAATAAAATAATGCAGAAAGACAGATTAGTCATGCACAGGCCTACACAGCCTTTCAGAGCACACAATACCACTCTTTATTACCGCTCTATCTGTACAAAGCCTACGTTCAATACACAGAAGATGATACATGGCCAGCCATGTCATCTGCCCGTGATTCCAGCACTCATTTATCTGGGCCCTTTTCACAATGACATTGATGAGAGATCTCAGTGTTTTCAGGGCATTGTTTTATTTATCATATATAATGGCTGGTGAAAAAAATAGGAATTATGTCACCGATAGCGCATAAAAGAGTTGCACAGAGGATTCTGTGACAAAGTTTGGTGAAACCTAGAACAAGGAGGCTCATGTAAATGTCCTCTTCTCTGCCGCCTCCCCCGTTCGGGTCCCCCAAAGATCTGCGTCGCTGATAACCATCAAAAAATATCAAGAAAACGTTTCAACCAGCTAAAGGCCAGCTACCCCGGTCCTTGAAAACTCTATGGCAATTCCATTTTTAAATTTAGAGCACATTTTAATTACTTTAGGGTTTCTGACCATCATTTATGTACTTGCAAAGGGAAAGGAGACTGTTTGTCAGTCACAGTTTTGTATCTTGCAAATTTAATAAAGAGCGGCCCTTAAGATAGAATTTCTCAGCCTGCCACAATTGACAGAAGCCAGCTAATGTTGAAATGTCAACAGCAAACCTCCTCAGCAGGCTGCACTGCTGTGCAATCAGGCCCAGCTCCTCACAAACAATGGATACAGCGTGCGGGGGGCGGGCGCCCAGAATCTGGGGGCTCGAGGCACAGGCTTGCCATGGGGCACGTGAAGGGTTTCTCAGGAAAGCCCTCCCTTCTACAGCGCCTGGATCCTAGGGCTTGCGCGCAGCCTACACTGGGGCAGGGGCAGAGATGGTGACTGACACCTGCCTGACTGAGGGGTTTTTGCACATGCTCCTTGGGGAGTTCTGCGGTCCACGCCACGGGGGAGTTTCTGTATCTGTCTGTGCCTTGGTGGTGTCAGGACGCTGAAGAATAATTCCAGGAGTCTCGTGTTTTGAACTGTGAGGCAGCACGGGCCCTGATGCGGTGCTCACCCACATCAGTGGTCCTGGGGTAGGGGCAGGAGGGCAGCCCATGGGCTCACAGGGCACACGTGGGGCCCAACCCTCGCTTTCTGGCTGGAGCGTTGGGTACAGGTGGCCTTTAGGCACTGGGGTGGAGAGGCTGGGAAGAGGCTGGAGGGGTTCGTGGCACCTGCAGCCCTGGAGAAGAAGGGAGCCACGACGGACAGTCGGGAGATGCACCCTGAGCGAGCTAGAGCCCCCACGGGATGCAGCACTCTTACCTCTACTAAAGGACTCCAGCCCAGCTGGGTTTTTGCCTCTACTCCGTGTTCAAATCCTCCTCTTAGACTTCTTCAGGGGAAGAGCGGCAGGAGAGTTTCGGCCACCTGGCATTGAAGTGTTGCACAGTGACGTAGGTATCGGTGACAGCTGGGGCTGTGGGCTGTGTCCTGCATTTGGGAGGCAGTGCGCGTGGACAGGAGGTGGTAACCAGAGCCCGTGAGGCCAGAGGGGCACCGAGCGTGGGAGACGGAAGTGGGTTCCTTTGGACTGAAGTGGCCGAGAGGAATTCAGGGCAAGGGGGGCTCGGGCAGGACCTTGCGGAGAGGGAGGAGGAGGTGAGTGGGCTGTGCAGGGCAGGGTGGCTGGGCCAGGGGAGCACGGCAGTGTTGCAGTAAGGCTGGGGTCCTGTGCAGACAGGCCCACCGGGATGCTTCTGAGGAGTGGGAGGACGTAGTGGCTGGACACAGGCACGGAAATAGCTCAGGCCACCCCAGGGGGGTGTTCAGAGGGGAAGTGACCAGCAGACCACTCCGGGATCCAGGCCTCTGCCTCCTACTCCGCCGTCTCCTTGTTGCATTTTTTTCAAATAAATTGAATCCAAGATATAAAGAATCTGTCTCTGGTCTGTTAGTTGCAGTGTTACTCACAGCAGTGAAAAATTAGGGACAGTCCACGATTCTGACGGTAAGACACTGGATGAAAATAAATTATTGTAAAAATCGGGTGTCATTAAGAAGATTTTTAAAAGACTTTTAAAATAACATTTTAATGCTCATTACATATTCAATGTTATGTGAAAATAGGAGATGAGTACCCTATTTTGTAAAAATGTCCTAAGTGCTAATTATATAGTTGTGTTGGCACATACTGGGCAGGGTCCCCAGAGAAGCAGCACCAGTAGGGTGGAGCTGTCTGCCCCTCCCTCTCTCTCTCTCTCTCTCTGAGAGGCTCAGGCTGGAGACTCGGGGAGAATTGGCGTTGCGGCTTGAGTCTGAAGGCCACCCAGAGGGCAGAGATCCTTCTTCCTCAGGCATCCTCTGCCTTTTCCCTTAAACCTTTTTCAACCTTTTTTTAATCTCGTAGCATACTTGAACCTATAGTTAAACTTCCATGGCACACTTAAATCATGTTGATTAAAAAAAAAAAAAAAAATATATATATATATATATATATATGCTTATAATACTTTGCACTTCTTTGCAAAATCTCTAAAAATTTTCATGGCACACTGAAGACCGTCCATGGCACACCAGTGGGCCCCAGCACAGCAGTTGAGGGACAGACATCTCCACCCTACTGGCTCTGCTTCCCTGGGGTCTTCAATGCATGTTGAGGAGGAAATCAGCTTTACTCAAACCCTTCCCGCTGAAATGTCCATCACATCTAAAAGACTCCTTCCCGGGGACAAGTAGACTGGCGTTTGACCCATCACCGGGTCCCAGGGCCCAGACACGCGGACCCAGAATTAACCGTCACTGACTGACAGAGCTGCTGCTGGGACGTCCCCGACCTCTTTTTGAGAAAAGAACGAGAAGGAGGCTCATGGGTGTTCAGTGGTAGGATCTGGGGCATTTAATTATGCTTTCTCTGTCTTCCCAGACATCTGACATAAACATATTCTTTAAGTATTTAACATATAAAAAAATATGAAACGTTTAAAGAATAAAAGTTCTTGCCCATCTGAGGAACCAGTGCTTTCAATGTCTGCAAAAGAGGCTTCTTCCTACAAACTGCTCCCTGCCGTACCCTCGCCGTGGCCCTTTTTCTTTTATTATCTTTTATTCTTTTATTTTACTTTATTTTATTTTTACTTCTTTTATTTTCTTTTATCATTATATCTCATGTTTAACTTTTAAAATCGTAGAATATTCTATCATAGGATGAAAAACACTGAACTCACTGGCAATCTTCCCATGTTTTCAGAGTCCTGTTAGTAGCCGTCTGCTGTGTTGCATTTTGGGTCCTTCTCACTGGGTTCTTGTGTACAAAATGCCACCCACTTTGGGCAACTTCCTCAACACTGTATCACACAACGGCCCAGTACATTTATGCAGCCGGCTCCTGACCATCGGACATCAGTGTGACTTCTCGTTACCTGCTGTTGCAAACAATTTGGTTCTAAACGGCCTTGTACATGATTCTTTGCAGACATCTCTGATTATTTGACAACTGTCCTCAGAATGCGTTCCCAGAATGCATTGCTGGGCCAATTGTGTTCTTAAAATATTGGACCTGTGTACCCAGAGGGGCTCATCATAACACTTGGCTCACCTTTGTCTGTTCATGGCCCACGTGTAGTGTAATTGTTTACGTGATAGTTGTGATTACGTGTGTCCACCACCCAAAACACAAACTAAGAACTGAACAGTAGTCTGTGGTCCCCCTGCCCCTTCCCTGTACATTCCTACCTCCCTCACCCCAGATAACCACCTTCTCAGTTCTCTGTTCATTCTTCTGCTTCCTTTATTTTTTATATTGTATTCCTAAAAGCATGTATCTTTATTTAGTTGTTTTTAACTTTGAAAGGGTACCAACCCATATACGTAGGTCAGTACAAAGGTATTGAGACAAACTATGTCATGATCCCTCACGTCATTTCCAAGAAACACAGTGTCCTTTTGATCTGCCCGCCCAGGTTTCAACCTGCTTGCCTGGCTTATCGGTGGGACGGCCTCATTGGATTCCATCCACATGAGTTTTACGTTTCTTGATTTTTGTGTATCTCAAAACGTTCATAGTGACCTGCAAGTATGATTTTTTTGTGACTTTTTTTTTTTTTTGCATTCACATTACATTGCTGGGCTTCTGCCCCGCTGTCACATCTCAACACTGTTTGTGCCTGTGTGGGTTCCAGTGTGGCGTTCCACCGTGTGAAAATGCAAGCTAGTTGTCTGCTCTCATGTACGCTGGTACATGCGTAGTTCCCCAGATCTTGGTATAGTGAATGGTGCTGGTACAAACATCGTTGCATGTGGCTCCTTTTATATATGTGCAAGCTTTCCTCTTGGGCATGTATACATAGGAGTGGAACTGTGGTGAGTACTCCGCTCTAGGAGATGATCCCAGCTCTTTCCCTGACATGTTGCCTCTCCAGCACTGTCCAAGAGATTCAGGACGTGCGTGTTGTCTCCAGCACCTGGTGGTGTTAGATGTTAGAGTTTTGTTCATCAAATAAGCATCCAAGGGCTTATCATGGTCTGAGATGCTTCACTAAGGATGTTGAACTTAATATAAAAATATGACCATGTTTATTCTCTCCTGTGAAATGCCTGTTTTTCTGTTGTTTATGCTTTTTATTGACGTGCACGTCAGTATTTTTTCACTGCAGAATAACAGGGGGTACACACGTTTTGTTTACATACTTTGTTTTTGTACAGACTGAATCAGAGTTGTAAAGCTCCCCCTTCACCCAGATGGTGTGCACGGCACCCAGGGTCTGAGCTTACGCAGCCCCTCCTCCCCCAGCTTGATTCTCTCTGAGATTCACTTGCAAGTGTGCCCTACGTGTGGGTGGATTAGTTCCAACTTGGTGTTGAGTATGGGTGTTTGCTTCTCCATTTTTGTGATGTTTCAGTTAAAAGAATGGTTTCTAGTTCCACCGAGCTTGTCACCAAAGATACCAGATCACCGTCTTTCTTTATGGCTGAGTAGTACTCCACAGTACACATACGCACCACATTGTATTAATCCACCCATGTATTGGTGGGCCCTTGGGTTGTTCCCAATACCTTTTTGATATTAATCTTTGTCAGTTGTGTGTGTTGCAAAACCTTGTGACCTTTTTACTTTCAAATGTATCTTTTGATAAATATAAGTTCTTAATTTTAATATAGTCAAATGTGTTAATCTTTTTCTGTACAGTCGTGGATGTTTCTTTAAGGAATCTATTTCTACCCCCAAAGTCTAAATGTTATTTAGATGTATTTTCTGCTAAGAAGTTTAAAGTTGTGTCTTTCCCATTTGAGGCTTTAATCCATCTGCACTTGGTCTGTCAACGTGATGTGAGGGGAAGAGACAGTTTCTTCTTTTCGCAGACGATTAATCATTTTTCAAGTTCACTTATTCGACAGTGAATTTCTACCCTGCTGATGTGACACATAACTTTTGTCTTGTACCAAATACCATTTAGTGTGAGGTTCTGTTTACAGGCTTGTTGTCTGTTGCTAATTTGTTTCCTCTGCACTAATACCACACAGTCTTAATTACTATAGGTTTATACTATGTCCTGAAATAAGTACAGCAAGTCCTTTTTTCCGCGCTTCAGAAGTGCCCTGCCTTTACTAGCCTCCTTATTCTTCCAAATCATCTAACAAGTTTCTTAAAAATCCCTGTTGTTGACTTTGAATGAAATAATATTGAATCAATAGGTCCATCTGGGGAGAACTGACTTAGATCCAATATTCAACTTTCCTGTCCATGAATATGGTATACCTCTCCATTTACTCAGGATTTCAAGAGCTCTTGGCAGCGTTCTACACATTTCCCTGTAGAGATTATGAATACATTTTGTCAGATCTCTTCCTAAGTACTTGAAATTTTTACTGACATGGATCTTACTGTCACGTAGCTCCTCCAGTTGCTTCTGTTTATTTCCCCTTTTTTCTCAGCAAAGTATTAGAATGAGGCTGTTGAGAACCACTGGGGGAGTGTTGAGAATGGATGGTTTGACCATTTGCTGTTGCTTGGCAAGCGAGTGAGGGATCTCTGCTCTGGGTTCATTCAAAAGGAGAGCAGATGTTCTTCTCTGGAGAAGAGTTGCCGGTGCCCTGGGCAATGCAGGAGATGATGCCCTGTGGATGGGGGAAAGGGGCACCCAGCATTGTGGTCGAGTCCTGGGTCTGCAACGGAGGACTTCAAGAAAGGACTTAACCTCTCTTTTCTATATTGGCAAAGCGCTCAAAGGTGAGGGTCATAGGAGGAGATTCCTGCATGGAGTTTAGAACAATATGAGGGATTTTCTTGATGGTGAATGGTGAGCTATTCATGTCATCAAAATATTCAGACAGACGAGCAGCTACAGGGGCACAGCCAGGCTGAAGATCATCACAGAACAGGTATGTCTACCCTCTGAAGACAGAGCTGTGGTTCGTAGGCCTGACAGTAGAAAAGTCCATCCAGGGAGCATAAGTCCATGCCACCCTGGGCCCCTGAGAAGCTGCGGAGTGCCAGGCACTGTGTGCTCCCTTCCATTAGAGAATGCTAACAAGGAGGGTGCTCGTTGCTAATGAGGGGTCTGGGGACTTGCATTAGTGGGACCTCAGGATCTCCCAGATTCCTTCTGGGGATGGCCAGCATAGGACCCTGCCTCAGTCCCAGTCCCTGCAGCATCCATCGGTAACACCTTCTTGGCCTTATAGGTTCCTCTAGTAATCTAACAAGTAGGACTTTCGCCCTGATGACACCAAGTTCTGTTTGGATTCCATCCAACTTTCCCCATAATGCCTGAGGGGTCACTGCCTGTCGTACCACTTTTAAGGCACTGTGGGAGTTGTCTTTCTTGGGTTCTGTGGGAATTTCCCCAGATGCCCTTCTCTGAAGTGAAGGCCTTTAGACAGGACCCAGGGCTACGCGTGAGAGCTTCCCCACCCGGCAGCCAAGACAGCTCCATCCTCACCTGAGTCATGGTCCCTGCAAGGAGCCTGCATGAGGCCGATAAGTCATAATCCAGAGAGGTGGTGACAGTCGTCCCCATGACCATTGATTAATGAAAACAGGGCTAGTTGGACATAGAGTAGATGGTTATAAATGGTGCTGTCAGAGAAAAATAATTATTGTATTAATAAGGAAATGGTTCAAAACCAGGGTCTAAAAAAAAAAAACCTGGCAACTTAGCATCTCTGGGTTTCTGAGGCTGACTGGATGGTGTTATGTTAAGGCTGGTGGGTGGGGGGACGGGCTTTAGTCCCCACCTGCCCCTCCAGAATGAGGCCCCTTCTCTCCTGTGCACCTGCCCCCCGCCACACGTGTGGGCATGCCAGTGGACGAGCTCAGCTTGATCCAGCTCTCCCGGGACCCTGCAGATGGGCTGGGTGTTTGCAGGCGTTTGGTGCCACTTCCAGTAGGAACAGGAAAAAACGAGCATATCTTATTGTACCTGAAACACTCTATGATATGTACTAAATATTATGACTACTCGGGGCCTTGCAATAATTGATTCACCCACACAGCCATTTAGTCTGCGAGCTGTTCGTTTTACAAATTCTACAATCTTTTAGAAATTCTTTCAGTACGGAAGATTGCTGCCTGGCCTCAGATTCATTATGGTGATTGAATCCTCTTCAATAGAGAACGGTTTAAAGAGAGCACATGCCCGTGTGTCTCACTCAGACTGAAGGCACATAGGTTAAAAGCTTGTCTGGGTGGCATAATTCACTGCCGCTATGCCAAACAATCACGTCTTATTGTGACCTTCATAAGATACAAAAAGGCAACAGGAGGAAGCTCAGCTTTTTTTAAACCCACTCACAGATTTAGCTTCCCAACATCTGAAGCTTGGAGAATTCCTAATTAAATAACCAATTAATAATGTAGAATAGAAAAAGCTATTTTTTTTCCTGAAATGCAAAATCATAATTAATCAGAGTACAAAAAAGCCGCCTGTCTTTATATCAGAAAAATATAGACTAGGTATTTAAATATTCCACCACACCTGAACCCTGGCCATCCGTCATTGTTATGACTTAAAACATCTCAGACTAAATTAGGTTTTGTTTGTATAGAGCAGTGAAAGTCAGATGGCTTGAATGACAAAATTAGAACATGCTCAAATCACTGAGACAAAACCACATAAAGAAGATGTGCGGGGAAAGGGCTGCCAGTGTGGAGCAGGAATCTTCCACGGATTTCTTGTTGTTGTTGTTGATAAAAATGTGTTCTTTCCCACTTAATGACCGAGCCTAGGTGTACATTTCTGACCCTCAGGCAGGCAATCCAGGGGAAAGAAAAACTTATCCCCGCCCCCTGTTAATTGCCCGAGAGAAGTTGCCTCTCCCCCACCCATGCTCCCCCCGTTTTCCTGCCCCTGGCCTGCCCCAAGCAGGTGCCCTTGCCGTCCAGGCCCTGCCCACTGCTCAGCCACCTCCACCACCCAGCCCACCTATTACTGTCAGCAGGGACAGGCAGCTGCCTCTGGGAATATACGGTTCTCCCCCCACCCTGGCAAGACACATTTATAGTTCAAAAGGAAAGCTGGCTTTTATAGTTGGTGCCACCTCCACAATTTATACTTTGCCCGTGAGATACCGAAACCAGGGAGTACATTTTCCAAGGAAGAAATTTTATAAAAACACTTCTTGATTGAGTAGGTTGGTAGCCTGTCCCCACCTGCGAGGATGCGCAGGCTCGGGGAGCTAGGTGCAGGTAGGTAGGCGGGGGTAGGTAGGCGGGGGTAGGTGAACGCAGGTAGATAGGCGGGGGTAGGTGAACGTGGGTAGGTGAACGCAGGTAGGTAGGCGGGGGTAGGTGAACGTGGGTAGGTAGGTGGGGGTAGGTAAAGGCAGGCAGGTAGGTGCAGGTACATAGGCATGGGTGGGTAAACATGGGTAAATAGGCAGGGGTAGGTAGGTGGGGGTAGGTAAACACAGGTAGGCGGGGGTAGTTAGGCAAGGGTAGGTAGGTGTGGGTAGGTAGATGTGAGGCAGGGGTGAGTTAGGTAAGGGTGGGTAGACACAGGTGGGTAGGCATCATAGGTGGGATAGGTAGGTGGGGTGGGTAGGGCAGGTAGGCGGGGTGGGTAGGTGCAGGTGTGGCTCATCCAGGTTGCCTCTGTGTCCCTCTGCTCAGGATCATGTGCTGAGGGTGCTGAGTGCCGTTTTCCTTACCTTCCAGGCAGGGGAGGCCTTTCCTTACCTTCCAGGCAGGGGAGGCCTTTCCTTACCTTCCAGGCAGGGGAGGCCTTTCCTTACCTTCCAGGCAGGGGAGGCCTTTCCTTACCTTGCGGGCAGGGG
>CAUYQV010024341.1:0-11136 GCA_963574575.1 Galagoides demidoff | reverse complement strand
CGTACATCTAAGGTGGCAGGTTTGAATCCCCAGCCCGGCCCGCCAAACAACAATGACGGCTGCAACCAAAAAATGGCCGTGGATTGTGGGTGGCGCCTGTAGTCCCAGGGTCTTGGGAGGCAGAGGCATGTGTCTCGCTTGAGCCCAGGTGTTGTAGGTTGCTTTGAGCTGTGTTGCCATGGCACTTTCCCCAGGGGGACAGCTTGTGGGTCCGTCTCAAATAAAAAAAAAAAAAGACATCTAACTCTGAATCATCTATTGAGTCCCAGTTTACTTCCCTTCTGCTGATAACCCATCCTACTCATCATTACTAATTAAAGACAATAAATAATATTTACCTTTTAAGGACTACAAATATTATTGTCTACTGAGCCAAGTAATATATGAGGTCTGACAATCAAGTTCACAAACTTGCCACTGTGTATGTATGTTGACAGCACCTTACCAGTATAAAAAACTTGGTAAGGTTTCATAACCTTGACATATCAGTGTCTCATAGGTGTGTTCATGTCAAAGTGTGGCAATATCTCACTGAGTCGCATTCATTATCGTCATCACGTGTTTCTGTGCACCATGGGAGAATGTCAGAGCTTGAATTAGACTCAGAGATGTCCAACCTTTGTTTTCCTCTGCCTCACATAGGAAGAATAAGAGTTGTCTGCCCGTAGCATCGTGGTTATGGTGCCAGCCACAGACACTGAGGGTCGTGGGTTGGAACCCAGCACCCACCAGCTAAAACAGCAATGACAACAGCAACAACAAAAAAAGCTGGGCATTGTGGCAGCTGCGTGCAGTACCAGCTACTAGGGAGGCTGAGGCAAGAGAATTGCTTAAGCCCAAGAGTTGGAGGTTGCTGTGAGCTATGACATCCCAGCACTCTACCAAGGGTAACAAAGTGAGACTCTGTCTCAAAAAAAAAAAAATAAATAAATCGGGGTGGCACCTGTGGCTCAAAGGAATGGGTGCAGACCCCATATACTGGAGGTGGTGGGTTCAAACCCAGCCCCGGCCAAAAACAGCAAAAAATAAAAATAAAATAAAAATATATAAAAGTAAATTAAAAAATAAAAACAATGACCACTGCAACCAAAAAATAGCTGGGCGTTGTGGAGGGTGCCTACAGTCCCAGTTACTTGGCAGGCTGAGGCAAGAGAATCACTTAAGCCCAAGAGTTTGAGGTTGCTGTGAGCTGTGATTTCATAGCACTCTACTGAGGGCAACATTGTAAGACTATCTCAAAAAAAAAAAAAAGAGTTATCTTAGGACACACAGTAAATACACAAACACTAAGGAAAGCTGGTTTAGCAGGGACAAAAAGGTCTGTGCATACTTTTTGTGCTATCTGACACCACCAATAAGAAAAACAGTCCTCACAAAATCACTACATGGGCCACAGGTTGAACACCCCTGAAGAGCAACAAACAAACATTAAATTTCTTGTTGAGCTTGGCAAGAGTGGAAGTAAAATTGGGGACCTGTTAGTCCAAACTTATGGGGATAATGCCATGAAGAAAATGACAGTGTACAAATGGATGAAATATTTTCTTAGAGGCAAGAAGTCATCACTGATGAAAAGAGGTCAGGGCAGCCAGCAATGAGCAGAACTGAAGAAAGCATTGCAAAAAAATTGTCAAATTGTGCATCAAAATCATTGGCTGACTGTGAGAAGCATAGCAACCAAGTAAACATTGATGGAAAAACAGTCAGGAAAATCTTAACTAAAAATTTTGGCATGAGAAAGGTGTGTGCAAAAATGGTCCTAAAGGAGATCACTGATGAACGAAATCAAAAGGCAGTCAAAGTTTGCCGAGATCTTTTGGAAAGGAAAGACAATGTATTGGAACACGTTATTGTGTTATCAGTGGTGATAAAACATGGGTGTACCAATCAACCCTGAAACAAAGTGTCAAAGTGCACAATGGAAGTCAGTCCAAATCAGGAGTCCAAAAGGGCTGGGCATAGTGTCTCACACCTGTAATCTAGGCACTCTGGGAGGCAGGAGGATCGCCTGAGCTTAGGAGTTAGAGACCAGCCTAAGCAAGAGTGAGACCCTGTCTGTACTAAACATAGAAAAATTAGCTGGCTATGCTGGCACACCTGTAATTCCAGCTACTTAAAAGGCTGAGTCAGGAGGATTGCTTGAGCCCTGGAATTTGAGGTTACTGTTACCTAGGCTGAGGTCATGACACTGTAGCCCTAATGACAGAGCAAGACTCTGACTAAAAAAAAGAGAGAGAGAGAGACAAAATTATGTTGCTAAACTTTTTTAATATCAGAGGGATTATTCATTATGAATTTGTAACAACTAGACAAACAGTTAACCAAATTTACTATTTGGAAGTGCTGAAAAGGCTGCATGAAAAAGTTAGAGGAAAAACAACCTGAACTTGTTACCAGCAACTCATGGTTCTTGCATCACAACAATGCACCAGCTCTCTTGGTACTGTCTGTGAGGAAGTTTTTAACCAGTAAACAAGTAACTGTATTGAAATACCCTCCCTACTCATCTGATCTAGCCTCTAATGCCTTTTTTCTTTACCCAAAGAAAAAGGAAATACTGAAAGGAGGACATTTTGATGACATTCAGGACATCAAGGATAATATGATGACTGCTGCTGTGATATTTAGCACTTTTTTAAGGATGAGTTTGCAAACTTAATTGTCAAACCTTTTATTTATGTTTATATTTCATCATGTTTCTATTTCATTTCTTCCATGCCTTCTCATATTTTTTGAGGCTAATAATTTCCTCTTTTTTTCCCATTTTCATTAGTTTTCTTTGTGGCTATTGGTAATATTTCCCTGTGTAGCCAATAAATCAGGCAAATACTTAGCAGTGATTTTTTTCCAGATGCTTAAATACAACAAAGACTCCATGAGTTGTGTTTTGTTTTTTCTCCTGAAGATGTGAGCTCTAACCCAGACTGGTGCTCTCCTGGCCTACTGCACAACTATCATACTGTACTTTCCTATATCCTACTCCTGAGTTGGATTTCCTGTGCCCTGAACCCCATGTCTTCTGCATTATGAATTCCTTTGTCATTTCTATACAGCACACTTTTCAGTAGATTTCTGAGAAAGAGTGACTAGGAACAAATATATTTAGTCCTTGAGTGTCTACATATGTCTTTATATTCGATTAATAGCTTAGCAGGGTATAGAAATCTAGGCTGAAAATTACTTTCTTTTATAATTTTCAAGGCAGTTCACTACTATTTCTAGTACCCAGATATCAAACATCTAATTCCATTCTCAATCCTGTTGCTTTGTATATGACTATTCTCTTTATCCATAGTGTCATGATATTTGATGATAACACTCCTCAGTGAAGGTAGCTCCTCACTTGGATTAGCTGACTGGGCCCCTCAAATCTAGAGATTTATATCCTTCTAATCTATGTAATTTTCTTCTATTACTTCTTTAATAATTTTCTTCCCTCCCTTTATTTTTCTCTGTTATCACTTTCTGGAACTTCCCTTAATCAAAAGGCTTAATCATGGCTCAGTGCCCTTGGCTCAGTGAGTAAGGCGCCAGCCACATACACCAAGGCTGGTGGGTTCAAGCCCAGCCCAGGCCTGCTAAACAACTATGACAATTCCAACCAAAAAATAGCTGAGCATTGTGGCAGGCACCTGTAGTCCCAGCCACTCAGGAGGTTGAGGCAAAAGAATCACTTAAGCCATTGAGTTTGAGGTTGTTGTGAGCTATGACGCCCCAGGACTCTACTGAGGGCAACTTAGGTAGACTGTCTCAAAAAGAAAAAAAAAAGTTGTGCCTTGTGGACTAGCTCCTAATTTTCTCACTGCTTTTCTCTTATTTTGCCTTTTTTGGTCTTGTTTTGTTTTGGAGACAGAGTCTAATCTTGTCACCCTGGGTAGAGTGCCCTGGAATCATAGCTCATAGCAACCTCAAACTCTCCAATTCAAGTGATACTCTTGCCTCAGCCTCCCAAGCAGCTGGAACTAGAGGCGCCCACCACAGTGCCCATTTATTTATTTATTTATTTGTTTTTTTTTGAGACACAGCCTCAAGCTGTCACCCTGGGTAGAGTGTTGTGGCATCACAGCTCATAGCAACCTCCAACTCCTGGGCTCAAGGGAGTCCTCTGCCTCTGCCTCCCAAGTAGCTGTGGCACCCGCCACAGTGCCCGGCTATTTTTTTGGTTGTAGTTGTCATTGTTTGGCAGACCCGGGCTGGATTCGAACCCACCAGCTCTGGTGTATGTGGCTGGTGCCCTAGCCATTGAGCTACAGCTGTCGAGCTGCAGTTATTTAAAAAAAAAACAAAACTGCAGCTATTATAGCTGCAGGATTATAGGAGTGAGCTATAACTTGCAGCATTTTTGGCTTTTTTATTCTATTCTCTGGGAGATTTCCATCCCCATCTACAAATCAATATTCTCTGCAAACATTTAGGTGGCAACTTCCTCCCCCTAGTAAGTCAGGTCCTACTTCCCCTTTTGTCTCTGTTTTCTTTTTTGAGACAGAGTCTCACTAAGTCGCCCTGGGTAGAGTGCTATGGCATCACAGCTCACAGCAACCTCAAACTCTGGGGCTTAAGTGATTCTCTTGCCTCAGCCTGCCAAGTAGCTGGGACTACAGGTGCCTGCCACAATGCCCGGCTATTGTCTCTATTTTCTAAAACCTTACTCTAATCTCTGGGCCACTAATGTCTCCTGTTCTAATGTTCTAAGTTAATGTTTTGTGTTCTTTATTGTCATGTAAGTGAGACTTCAGGGGGAAAAATAAATACATGTCATCTATCCACCATTTTTAACTGGATGTCTTTACTGTATGTCACCCTCGGTAGAGTGCCCTGGCATCACAACTCACAGCAACCTCAAACTCCTGGGCTTAAGTGATTCTCTTGCCTCAGCCTCCCAAGTAGTTGGGACTACAGGCACCTGCCACAACACCCTGCTATTTTTTTTGTTGTAGTTGTTATTGTTGTTTGGTGGGCCCAGGCTGGGATTGAACCCTCCAGCCCGGTATATGGGGCTGGTGCCCTAGCCACTGAGCCATGTCTTTACTGTTTTATAATTTTCCTTTTTTTATGATCAAAGGAACTTAAGAATACTGCTTTATAATTTAAAAAAAAAGACATGTTAATAAAGAATATGAACAGATAGTTCAGAGATAAGGAATAGAAAATATTGCTTTTAAACATGAGCTGTTTCTCCTCATCAGTATTAAAACAAATGAATATTAAAACAAGCATATTTTTCTCTCTTACTAGAAACAGAGAAAAAAACTTTAATAAGGCATTGTTGATGAGGGTCTACTTTTTGTTGTTGTTGTTGTTATTTCTTTTTGGGTTTTGTTTAGTTGTTTGGTTGGGGTTTTTGTTGTTGTTGTTTTTTGTTTTGTTTTTTGTTTTTTGAGACAGAGTCTTACTCCGTTGCCCTGGGTAGAGTGCCATGGCATCATCAGAGCTCATAGAAACCTCACATTATTAGGCTTGAGCTGTTCTCTTGCCTCAGCCTCCAGAGTAGCTAGGGCTACAGGTATCACCACTGCACCTGGCTAGGTTTCTACTTTTAGTGGAGACAGAGGTCTCACTCTTGTTCAGCTGGTCTCAAACTCTTGAGCTCAAGCAATCCCCCCACCTCAGCCTCCCAGAATGCTAGGATTACACCGCACCCAGCTGAGAATCTGGTTTCGATTCTGTTCTTAGCAAGCTGTGTAGAGGAATGGAATGATTAGCGGCAGGTGTACAGTCTAGCATGGACAACTTTCCTATGCCTGTTTGACTATCCCTATTTTAGCACCACAAGTCCCACATCCAGAGAAACCTTTTAGTCTGGGCAAACTACATCAGAGGTCACCCTAGTATGGAAGGATAATTTTTTGATACATTACCAGTATACTTCATTCCTGGGATCACTTTTTCACTATGTCCTCTTTTGCATCCAACCTGTACTATGAAGCGTTTATTGCTTGGGAAAGAGCTTTTGTAGAAAAATAGAGAAAGGAGCTGGTCTGAGTGCAGTGGTGTTTACAACTAATTGATCACAACCAGTTAAAGAGTCCTTTGTTCCTTCTCCACTCTCAACTACTTCACTTGACTAGCCTTAAAAAATAAATAAAAGAGAAAGAAAAATAGAGAAAGGATTTCTGAGTCTCAGAATCTTGGGAAGGAACCTCAGGAAGTAGGAAGAAGTCTTGAAAAGTCAGAGCAGGATTTGAGTGTTTTATTTATTTATTTATTTTTTGCAGCTTTTGGCTAGGGCTGGGTTTGAACCCGCCACCTCCAAAATATGGGGCTGGAGTCCTACTCCTTTGAGCCACAGGCACCACCTCAGGATTTAAGTATGTTAAACCAAACTTGCGTGCTTGGGATAAAGCTCATGTGATCGTGATGTATAATTTTTTAATGTGTTCTGTTTGCTAGGATCTTATTGAATATTTTTGCATCAATATTCATTAATGATATCGGCCCGTAGTTTCCTTTTGTGTTAGGTCCTTTTCTGGTTTCAGGGTAATATTTGCTTTGTAGAACGTGTTGGGGAGGATTCCTTCCTCCTCTATGTTTTGAAATAGGTTCTGCAATATAGGTACTAGCTCCTCCTTGAAGGTTTGGTAGAATTCTGGTCCAGGACCATCTGGTCCAGGACTTTTCTTTTTAATTCAACATATAAATAGATGCAAAAACAAAGACCATATAATCCTCTCAGTAGATACAAAAAAGCATTCTACAAAACTCAGCATCCTTTCCTGACAAGAACACTTAAGAAAAGACGCATAGGTGGGGCTTTTCTTAAACTGACAGAGGCTATCTACAACCAACCCATAGCCAATATCATGTTGAATGGAGTACAACTGGAAGCATTTCCACTTAGAACTGGAACAAGACAAGGATGTCCACTCTCCCCACTGCTACTCAACATAGTGCTGGAAGAACCAGCCAATGCAATCAGGCAAGAGATGGATATTAAGGATATTCAAATGGGGATAGAGGAGGTCAAACTCTTGCTCTTTGTTGATGATATGATCTTATACTTGGACAACCTCAGGGTCTCAGCCACAAGGCTCCTGGAAGTCATCCAGGAATACAGTAACATCTCAGGATACAAAATCAATGTCCACAAATCAGTAGCCTTCCTACATGCCAACAACAGTCAAGCTGAGAATCAAATCAAAGACATAATACCCTTCACAATGGCTTCAAAGAAAATGAAATATCTAACACATGATGTGAAGGTTTAGTAGAATTTGGTGAAGGACCTCTATAAAGAGAACTATGAAACCCTGAGAAAAGAAATAGCAAAAGTTCCAAATAGCAGTGGAAAAGCCTACCAAGCTCATGACTGGGAAGAATCAACATTGTTAAAATGTTCATACTACCCAAAGTGATCTATAGATTTAATGCAATCCCCATCAAAGCACCAATGTCATACTTTGAAAAACTTGGAAAAATAGTAATTAGTCTTATTTGGAACCAGGAAAAAAGCCTCAAATAACCAATGTAATTTTAAGAAATAAAAACAGGGTGCCTGTTGCTCAATGGTTAGAGTGCCAGCCCTGTGCAGCGGGGGTGAGGGGTTTGAACCCGGCCAGGGCCTGCTAAAAAATAATAAAATAAAATAAAAACAGGCTCAGCGCTTGTGGCTCAAGTGGCTAAGGCACCAGCCACATACACGTAAGGTGGCGGGTTCGAATCCAGCCTGGGCCTGCCAAGATGGCTACAACCAAAAAAATAGCCAGGTATTGTGGCGGGTGCCTGTGTTCCCAGCTACTTGGGAGGTGGAGACAGGAGGCTCGCTTGAGCCCAGGAGTTGGAGGCTGCTGTGAGCTTTGATGCCACAGCACTCTACCCTCTACACTCTAGGATAGCTTGAGGTTCTGTCTCAAAAAAAATTAAAATTAAAATTAAAATTAAAAACAAATTTGGAGGCATCACATGACCAGATGTGTGTACTACAGGCAAGAGTGATCAAAACAGCATGATACTGGGACAAAAATAGAGATAGAGATCTATAGAATAGAATAGAGAACTTCAAGATGAATCCAGCAGCGTATTGCCATTTGATTTTTGATAAACAAACGAAAGCATACGCTGGGTTTGAACCTGACCTGGGCCCGCCAAACAACAATTACAACAACAAACAGCCAGGCACTGTGGCGGGTGCCTGTAGTCCCAGCTACTTGGGAGGCTGAGGCAAGAGAATTGCCTAAGTCTAAGAGTTGGAGGTTGCTGTGAGCTGTGAGCGGTGACACTACGGCACTCAACTGAGGGCAACATAGTGAGACTTTGTCTCAAAAAAATAAAATAAATAAATAAACAAAAAAACTAGCTAGGTGTGGTGGCACATATAGTAGTTCCAGCTACTCAGGAGGCTGAGGCAGGAGATCTCTCGAGCCCAAGAGTTTCAGGTTGTTGAGAGCTATGATGACACCACATCACTCTCTCCAGGGAGACAGAGTGAGACTCTGTCTCAAAATAAATAAATAAATAAAAATAATAAATAAATACATTTAAGATATGAAATAATAAAAATCCAGAAGAAGGTATGGGAAAAGCTCTTTTTTTTTTTTTTTTTTTGAGACAAAGTCTCAAGCTGTCGCCCTGAGTAGAGTGCTGAGGCATTACAGCTCACAGCAACCTCCAACTCCTGGGCTTAAGCGATTCTCTTGCCTCAGCCTCCCAAGTAGCTGGGACTACAGGCGCCTGCCACAATGCCCGGCTATTTTTTGGTTGTAGACATCATTGTTGTTTGGCGGGCCCAAGCTAGATTCGAACCCACCAGCTCAGGTGTATGTGGCTGGTGCCTTAGCAGCTTGAACAACAAGCACAGAGCCAGGGAAAAACTCTTGATACTATCAGCCTGGGAAAAGAATTTATGAAGAAGAACCCCTTGGCAATCGCAGCCAACACCAAAGATAAACAAAGGGGACAGACATGATCAAGTTAAAAAAGTTTTGCACAGACAAGGTGTATGACAACTAAAGCAGACAGCCTTCAGAATGGGAGAAGATATTTACATGCTGTGAATCAGATAGGGCTTCCAAACTTCTCAGTTCTAGAGATTTGCTAAATTTAGTGGAGAGGAGGGACAGTGAGACGCCAAGAAGGTAAAAGAGGCCAGTGGGGCTGGGACAAAGGTTCCTGATCTGGACGGATCATGTGGACCAGAGCAGAGAGACCTCCCCTTGCTTTTCCCAGAGCAAATACCAGCCTAGAAGTGAGCTGGTATAATTCTAACAAGCACCACTGTGTCAGTTCATCATAAACAATAGAAACCCACTCTGACTGATGGTACAGAAAAGGAATTTATTAGCATGGTAGTGAGAAGTTCACAAATCACCAGGAAGTTTCTAGAAGTGGTCAGGAATGAATGAGGTCAGGTCATGTGAAACCATGTGCTACTGGGCCAGTATGTTGGGAAAACTGGGTGCCCCAGGTTGCACCATGGTCATGGGCCATGGTCACTGTCTCATCACCACTCTTACCTTCCCTCTCCATAAGGATTCTTGAAGGTCTCCACTTCTTTGTAACCCAAACTCTGATTGGCTGATGCTTGATCACATGCCCATCTCCTACCTTGGAAGATGTAGAAGCTATAAAAACAAACATCTGATGCTTTGGCTTCTGTAATAGGAGGAAGAGTCTGTCTTCCATTCACAAAGTAAGGATTCCCCAAACATAGGAAGGAGGTACGGTTGCTAGACAGGAAAAAAAATCCCATTATCACCAGACATCCCCTTTGCTAAGGAGCTCCATTACCCCTCCCCTCATTGTGCTGCATGAGGACCCTCTTCCCCAGCAGCAGACATGTCCCCCAGTGACCACCCAGCCTAAATAAAGCTCACTGTGTCATGAAACTTTGTTCAGTCCCCATCTGTCTTTATCTTGTAAAGAGACCCTGTTTCGGCTCGGAGCCTGTGGCTCAATCGGCTAAGGCGCCAGCCACATACACCTAAGGTGGCGGGTTCCAATCCCCAGCCTGGGCCCGCCAAACAACAATGATGCCTGCAACCAAAAAATGGCCGGGCATTGTGGTGGGCGCCTGTGGTCCCAGCTACTTGGGAGGCGGAGACAGGAGACTTGCTTGAACCCAGGAGTTGGAGGTTGCTAAAGAGCTGTGATGCCATGGCACTCTACCCAGGGGGATAGCTTGAGGCTCCGTCTCAAAAAAAAAAAAAGAGACCCTGTTTCAGTGGCTGGGTACAACCAGATTCCCTGTGACAGAGGAAGGTATTGGATACCTAGATGGGAGCGTGGGAAGGGACCTGTTGCACCTCTCATGGTGGGACTGAATGGAACCCAAACCAAGAGAGAGGTAAAATAGCCCAGAAATTCACTGATGGTTTTATTATGATCTTCAGAAAATATTATTTCTAATGAACTTCCTACAGAGCTGGCAAGTGGTAGATGTCCTAGTTCCCCAAACAAACATAAAACCAGTGAGTTTTCTTCCTTTTCTGACATTCTACAGCAGCACTGTCCAACAGATCTTTCCACCATGGAAGTGTTCTCTATCTGTGCTGTCCAATAGGGTAGCCACCAGCCATGTGTGGCTATTGAACACTTGAAATGAATATAACTGAAAAACTGATCTTATTTGTTTAAATGGCCATATAAGGCTGGTGGCTACCCTAGTGGACGAGACATCTTTGGGCTATGAAAAATGACAAGTATAGATTCTGGGGTCTAGACAGTCTTAGGTTTGAATCCTAGCTCCATCCCTTACCAGCTAACTGAGTGATCCAGAGCAAGCCACGTTACCTGTCTGGAACTCGGTTTCCTCATCTGAAAAATGGAGCTAGAAATGGTACTGCTGAGGTTTGTTGTGAGGATTAAATAAGACATGGTGCCAGGTGGGGTGGCTCACGCTTGAAATCCTGGCACCCGCCAAGACCGGTGGATTGCTTGAGCTCAGGAGTTCAACACCAGCCTGAGCAAAAGCAAGACCCTGTCTCTAAAAACAGCCCGGCATTGGCTCAGCACCTGTGGCTCAATCGGCTAAGGCGCCAGCCACATACACCTAAGGTGGCAGGTTCAAATCCCCAGCCCGGGCCCGCCAAACAACAATGATGGCTGCAACCAAAAAAATGGCCGGGCGTTGTGGCGGGCGCCTGTGGTCCCAGCTACTTGGGAGGCGGAGGCAGGAGACTCGCTTGAGCCCAGGAGTTGGAG